>VWZW01002332.1:348665-576434 GCA_013397115.1 Edolisoma coerulescens | reverse complement strand
AAAAAAAAAAAAAAAAAAAAAACAACACCTTTTTCCTGCACATATTTTGTAGTCAGAATGACTTAACAGAGTTTGGGCCCTCTCCAGCTGCATTAATTCTGATATTGATGTGATTCTCACAATCTCATTCCTTGTGCTAACCTTGGAGAGAAGATACCTGAAAGTGCACAGTTTTCTGCCAGGTTAGTGTGCTAAAATGCCTTGGGATAAGGGCTGAGGAGTTGAAAGGGAGATGGCAGGACTGCACACAAGCAGGGAAGGAGGAGGCATCACAGGTAGCTTGAAGTTGAGTTTAGGCTGCAGGGGAGCCCCAGGCTCCATTGCCACTTTCCTGCAGAGGAGAGGACACAGGTAGGACATAATAGATTTTACTTTTCTGTGGCTGTGCTGGAAATGAACTCAAGACTGAGGTGGCTAAAGAGACTTAGATGACTAATGAACTGATGAGTCTCATGGGTGCTGATATTGTCTAGGATATCTTCTCTCCCTTATTACACCCAAATGTGCTTTCTGTAGGATCTTGTTTCTGGCAACAAGAAGTGATAAATATGCAGTGATTCCAAAGCTACTCCCCGCCACATAACCTTAGTGTAGCAATGGCAGTCACCAAAAGTATGGATGTAGGGTATGCTAGATGTCAGCAGCAGAAGCAGCTGGGTTATTATATTAGAAAACTCAGCATGCCTGGAGCACAGGATGACCCACACTGAGGGACATTCAGCCTCAGAAAATGCAGCATCAGGGCATGATAGTTCTCACATTTTACAATAAGATTGGGAAAATGTATATAACGCCCCTAAGACAGATGCCTGGATGTCATCTCCCATCACAAAGGCTTTACTCACATCTTTTAATTTTAATTTCTTCATGGAGAAGTCAGTAGAAATCAAGGATAAGTCCAGAACTGCCATACTTAAAATTCTGATCCATCACTGTGCACATTTCAAAACCTTAAAGTACAATTTCTTCTTAATCATTATGTGATTTTTGCAGACAGATACCATTATTTAGGGAAAATGGACCTTCTACAAATACAGTGATGAAACAACCTTGTAAAAATTTAAAAAATATCCACATCGTATTTGAATCCACATACATGGACACTGCATTCAGAATAAACATCATGCCCACTCTCTCCAAATATCTGCTTAATTGATGTGCTAAATGAATTAAATATTCCATCAGGCAGCATTAAAAAAGAGGGATGTAACTGCAGAATTGTGTTCAAACTCAAAAATTACTTATTTCACGCCCATTTCTTGTATAACAAATCATTTAAACAGTTTCGGTTTTGTCATAACAACACAGAAAAATAAACAAATGTTTTCTAGATTGAATTCAATTATAAAATCAATCAGGTAGCATTATCCAAAAGAGTACTTATGAACAGCACACTTATATATTCTTATATATTAAAAAAAAAAGCAACTAGGAAAACTATCTCTAAAAATAACTTTGTTCTGCATGAAGCAAATTGAATAAAGCCTATTTATCTACAGCTCTATGTCTTCAAAATCATGTGTCCACAAATATAGTACCATCAGCTTCTTGCAGCATCCCAACCATATTGGTGTGGGTTAAGAGAAAGCGTGTTCTGTACTAAATTTATCACTCTACATCGTAGTTTGCTCACCAGATATACTGAACAGAATGTAGAACATCCACATTCTACCTAAACTTATCCCAGTAAAGAATTTGGAGATTTTTTTGGGTTTTTTCTGCTTAGATTTTTCACTAAATTTTGATGAACAGCAACATTGAGTATTCCTTCAATGTTCTCTGGAGCTGGCTAATGAGTTCTGCTATTACTGGTGTGGAAGAGGAAGAATTGAAAAATAGAAGAATAGACAAATGACTAAATTGCACAAACTTTATGTCCTGTTGAAATTCTCCAAATAATGCTGTCAAAATTCAGCATTCATTTTGTCTTTCTACATATTATCCTATGCATTCTGTTTTACTGTCATACCTTTCCACGCCATAATGAAGTTTATTTGTGGTTCCCATCCTTCAATTACACTTGGAAAGAAAAAGATGAGAGTATTTTCTCTTCCTATTGGAGAGAAAACAGAAGAAAACAAACACGGTCTATCTACACTAAGCCTGTTTATCATAAACAGGAACACACTGGGATGAGAGAGAAAAGAGAGAACCCTGTTAAGTGAAACATTTAAATGATATATATATCCAGAGAATATGTGGAGGACTTCAAACCCAAAGGATTTCTCCTGGGGTGGTCAGAGTAAGGTCCAGCAGTAGGCTTACACTGGACTGGTCACTTTTACCCCCTCTCAAATTTGCCAAACCTGTTCATCCCCCTCTTTACAATCTCCTTAAAACATCCAGTAACAAGATTTACACATCTGAAAAACCTCTTAATATCCCAAAGTAAATTTTCTCTTACCCTTGAGAGCCATGCTGATCGTGTTTCCTCCATTTTTTGGTTATAAAGCTCTGCGTAAAGCTCTCCAAGGCTATGCTCCACTGATCCTTTCAGTGTTCTGCAAGCTCTTGGTCTGTGGTAATGTTTCTGTAACTTCCTCATCACTTAAGGTTTTGTATCTAGATGTTTAAGTCTTTACTTCTCCTGATTCATATAATTGCTTTCAAAGTTCAATTGCCATTAACCAGATATCATCACAACTCAGATGTCCTTACATTTCAGGTGTCCTCATACCTTTTTACCATCCATATATCCTTATAGTACTTTTTTTTCCAAAGGTAGAAGCACCTTAATTAAGGGTTTATGACAATTGCAATTTAGCAGTCTCAAAAAAACAACAGTCTCATCGTGCAGGACTGCAACCTTACTGTCTGGATTATTTTCAAACTTACAAAGAGCTACCCTTCAAAATCACCATATATATTTAAACGTGGGAGAAATACACTCTCTTTTAGACTCTTCTTGACAATTAAAATGTTTTCTTCCTGATACAGAGTCCTTTGCTCATCACACCAATGAATATGAACAATCTTTCTTGTTTTCAACCCTTTATTATTATAATGGCTTATTAATTGTAAAGAACAACTTTATTTTCTTCTTTTCCTTCACTTGTGAAGTAGCTGGTATAGTGGACTCCTGGTCCATGACTGCTACTGCTACTGCCTTACCAACAGAAAACCAAACCAAACCAAATCAAACCAGAACAAAAAGCCAGTGTTGAAGAACATAGCTACAGAGAATAGCTGAACGTCTCTCTGCAACCTTGACCTTTGGCCTTGCTGATACTGCTCTACTAATCTGCTGCCCTACTTCATTTCATCACTTTAATTTCCTGTATTAAGGCCCCTCAGGGTAGAGACCCTCTCTTTCTCTCTCTGGTATAGGAGGGTTTAATCCGCACCAGGTCACTACAAAACAAATAATAGACTTCAACAATTATGAAAATATCACTTTCCTTTTTTTCTGGCAGAACCATATATAACATCTTAGACAAATGTCAAGGTTTTCACAGGGCCCTGTGTTGTTATTTCTGTTTGTATTACACAGTAGATACAGATTCAGAAATTAATGATTTTACAACATTTTCTGTCAGAATGCAAAAAATATTATCCCTCACACCAATGTAAAGAAAATAAACACATAACAGCTTGAGTTTTCAACACAGTACAGAATTGTGGTCATCTCTGTAAAGAAAATCTTTCACCATCATTACAAAAAAAGTTCACAGTATAATTAAGAAAAAAAAAAAATCAAAGCCAAACCAGAACCAGAATACTCGATTCCAAGTTCTATAAGAAAAACTCCTTACTTCTCTTACTTTCATTAAAGTTTAGCCATTCTGAACAACAAGCAAAGCCTGAGGATTATGGATGTCTCCAGCTCTTTTAGTGATGTGCCCTCAAGGAGTTCTGCCTCATCACTCCTCACCCGACAAAATCTTTGAGGGTTTTCAAGGACAGCTCTAAAGAGAGAGCTTGTTGCAATATTCTAGCCCAAAGGCACAGAGTGCTATGGGCAGGCTTCTGTCCATTATCATCTTTGAATATTTCAGAAATTAAAATGGCTAAATAAATATGATGTCTGAACTATTTGACTACAAGGCATTACCAGTCTACACTTTCATGGTTTTGAATTTTACTGGAGATGTCATTCCTAAGTGAAACAAGAGAAAAATCGCCTCTATTGTTAAATTGAATAAATATAAATAAAGAAAAGATCTTAAGTTTTTGTAGCAAACTGTGGAGGTGGAAGAGAGGAAAGGAAATCAAAATCAAGAGGAAAAATGGGAAGAATAATAGACAAAGAAGCCTAGCTGATACTGTTACAATGGATTATTCTGAAAAGAAAGCCTATTCAAAAGGTGCTCTAATCTTCAGGATGTACATCCTGAAAGTTGTTTTGTGGTTTTTATGTATTCCATAGCACTTAATTACAAATTCACTTAAAGAAATTATCATCAATTATTGTACTACCAGATTCCCATTTTTTATCGCAATTTTTTTTGTTTTAATCTTACTATTATTCTTTAGGGTTCTTTATATATTCTAGGTCTTTGTGTGTTCCTAGGTGGGTAATGCTCATTCTGGGAAATGAGACGCCTAACAACTCAACTCTCTTAAAAATATTTTTCTTTAAGAATTTATGGAGAAAACAATCTTACAAGCAATAAACAAATAAATAAAATCCCCCTATTTCCAGGGCCAGTTGAATATGTCCAATAAAAGGAGCCCAAATTAAATAAAATGCAAATTTACTACCAAACCAAAGTCACTCCAAGGCACTATTTATTCTCTGTCTACTTAGTTTCTCCAGAGCTAAAAATTATAACCAAAACAAGTAATTAAAAATTAATAAAATATTATAAGAATCAATGAGATGTTAAAAACTGGAAAATAAAATTTTTTTTTCTTAAAATATTGAAAATTTCATTTTAGATAATTTTAAACATTTTCAGCTTTTTTTGGTAGATCTTTATTGACACCAGTCCTTTCTAATAAAGTAAAAATAATCCTGAATGTTCCATTTAGATCCTATCCTGCAGAAATAATTTCTCAATTGAAACTATTCATCTAAAATGTACATTCTCAGTTGTTCTGTTTTTCAGCATAGCAGCCTGCTCAGACAGAAGTGATGCAAACACCTGTTTACATCATCTAACTATCATCAGAATGCGTTCAAAAGTTAAACCTATAGAATCTCTCAGTGATCTACTTGTTAACTTGACATGTGACATTTCCAGCTTAAGAAACATCTTTAGGAAAAAGATTATGCAGTAGACCAACAAAAATGAAAGAAAACCAATCACAACAAAAATGAAAGAAAGCCAAACACATCAATGATAGATTTCAGATACGTGGTATAAAGTGTGTGACAGAAAGTAATTTCTGGCTACCTTACTGAAAGGTAACCATAACTCAGAAACACTGGTCACAGAATTTCTTTTCCCATTTCTTTATTTTATAGTGCATTGAGAGTTTACACCCATTGACCACATGGTTGTGAAAAAGTTCAGCCATTTTTACTGGGTACAAAACTTCTGTCTTTAATACACATTGTAAAGCAGCAATTACAACTAAACAAGACATACAGGAGAATAACTAGCTTAGCTTTTTGAGAATTCTGTGGATTTCATTTTATTTTATTTCTTCCTGAATAGTTTGTAAATTCAAAGTATTTTGAGATTTTGTGAAAAATTAATGTAACAGCCCCTCTTCATGTGAATTCTCTATCTGGTACTGGAAAAAAACAACTCTCACAATATACTGATTTCAAAAGATTTGCAGGGACATTCTACAGTTTTAAGCAGTTTGGTGGACTATTCAACACTTAGCCAAAAGCAGTCATGAGCTTAAAAAAATCCACCTCTTTCTGAGATGCATGCTGTGTTCAAAATGTGTCCTGACAAAAATTAAATAAAACATTGTACTGAAATTTTTATTAATGGGTGTTAGCTCAGTCAAGACTTAAGAGTACGTTCAGGCTTTTGCAAGTATAATGAAAATTTACAACTATAAAGATTCTTATTTTGTAAAAATAATTGTCAGAAAATGTTAAACATGCTACTTGCCTTTTCTCATGATTTTCATATATTTGCCACTACTGGCTGCAGGTTTTTCCTCACCTGCTAAATTATCGAGAGAGAGCTTTGCTCAGAGGCCTTTTGAAATTAAAAATAATCAATTGAACTTGACTCTGTAGGGGTTAAGCAGCATTATACCAACTATTTCGGAAATTAAACTGCAGTTTGATTTCAAAAGTAATCAGACTTTTGGACTGGATTAAGGAGTGGCACTATTCTTATACATGTGATTTTATTAATTAAGCAATCATGAAAGAATTGCCAAATGGAACCCTGAGTGGAAAAAGTCATTGCAGTTTCTAATCATAATATTTTGAAATTCCTAGGGGCAAAATGCAGTTTGTGATTTATATTTTCTTGCATTTTAGCATCATTGAAGAACATTCCACTTCTACAAGCTTTTTTAAAAATATGTTCTGTTTCTGATTTTTCAGATCTGTACAGGAGACTATTAATTTAATTTAAATTAATGAAGGATGGCCCTGTTTAATGATTATTATTACTAAATTTATCCTTCTGAAGTATTTGAGCTTTTTTTAAAAGGATTAGCCAAAGTTGTTATTAAATTGGATACAAAATTCAACAATTTTTTATGATCATAGACAGAAAATAAGCAGTGGAGGTTAGGGAAATTCCTGAGTAGATATACCAAACTTGCCTAGGTTCTTATGGGATTATTGTATTCTTGTATCTGACTATTGAAAAATTATAGGAGGATATGCAGTTCTTCTTTAGAAATATTATTTAATCTATATCAGCAATAGAGTTAGCCAAAAATATAAAAATACTCAGCAAAATGGTTAAGCAAATAAATTTTTTCTTTTTGTTTTGAGAATCTCTTTCAGATTAATTTTTTCATTAAATAAATATTGAATTACAAATGATTTGACAACATATTGTTCTTTTTCACAAGTAGGTGATTATGGTGTGTCCTTATATGACTGACACAGAGATTATTTTTTTCTGTAGGTATTTTTCAAGTCTTCCACAGAAACAGCTATGGTTGCTTCTTACAAAAGGAAAGAGAAGATAGAATTTAAACAAAGAAGTAGTCATGGATCTGTAAAATATTTTTTTGTTTCTATTGAGCAATATTATCACAAAAGGCAGCAAGCAATTTATATAGCCATAAATTTCAAGTTAGGAAAGACTGGCAAGGATAAAACCGAATAATTTCAGTTTAAGACTGGCAAGATCTCAAAATACTGCTTTTCTCAGCTTACTTCCTTACATGTTGTGACCAATGTACGGCTGGGTCATTCCTGATGATGTTGGCTCCTCTACTCAGGCAAGAAACCCAAAAATTAAAATTAAATATTTCTGTGAGCATTATATGTCAGATTTTTTGAGACCACTTTCATTGCTTTCACAGAGATGCGATGTACAACTTTAGCTGACAAGTTCGATGCTAGGACATAAAACACAGTCTTTATGTCCCTATTCTTTATAGAACTTTACAAAGTGTTTCGTCCATTGCTATTTATGAATGAATTCATCATTAATTTTTCTGTAGATCTCCTGAACTAAGCTTTTAGTCAATTGACAGGAATTTGAGGTGATCTTGTGCTATCCTTTTCAGTCCTACATTTCTGTGATTTAAGTCTTCTGGGGTTAAAAGGAAACACTATCCTCATACTTAGACATGAAATGGGACTGGCTGGCCTAAACCCATCAGCACAAAAATAAGGAGCAGTGACAGATAATCCTGAAGTGTAAAGAGAATGTTAATATGATGAAATAACATTAAAATGATAGTATTTAGTGATGGTATTTCAGCTTGCTCACACCAAAGTTATCACAAGTTTGAAGCTAAAAACTCAGCAAAAAAACCTTTAGTTTCCCCCAGCCATTCTACAAACACTGGCAGTGAACACCTATCACCATGCCTTACTATCATCACCTTCTCTTCACCTAGTGTCATTCAATTTACATGCAAATGATGGAATAATACAATATTCCACAGGAAAAAAACCAAACAAAACCAAAACATAATAATTTAAAAAACCCAGAAAACAAAACCCAAAAACCAAAAACCAAAAAACACCCCAGGAAACAAAAACAATAAAACAATGGGAAACCTCCAAAAAACCGAAAATAAAACAAAAAAACCCCAAACCCCCCCAAAAACCAAAAAACACCCCAAGAAACAAAAACAATAAAACAACAAAAAACCTCCAAAAAACCGAAAATAAAACAAAAAAACCCCAAAACCCCCCAAAAAAACCAAAAACCAAAAAAACCAAACCAAACCAAACAAACCAAAACAAACAATAACAAAAACCCCCCAAAAAACCGAACCAACCAAACAAAAAACCCCAAGAAAACCTCCCTACACCAAAAACATTATTATGGGATACTTTTTCTCTTTTACCATTTAAATTTAAGGTTATGACACTCAAGTTCTTCAGAAGCCTTTCATCTCTGCATAAATGAGTGTTCAAATACCTTTTCAGATTTATCCGTAAATACCCTACCCCTAACTTCAGGGATCCTTTGATGTCTGATTGAAGTGCTGGCTATGTTCAAGGAGCTAAACTCAGCTTCCATTTTCTGGAATTTCTGTGAATGTCTAGGTCAAGGTGATATCAATAATGGAATGATTTGAAGTGGCATTCTCTAGTAATGCAGTCTTCATTACTCCTACTCAGTAAAACTCCTTTGTTGATTTTCAAAAGTTCCAAAAGAGTTGAACACATAAAAAATACTTGCCCATCAAGAAAGATGCATGACAATCAGATCTATAACCCTTGGCTACTCTCTCTGTAACTTTTCTTGAAATGCTTCAAACTAAAGTTGATATTGAGAGGCAGAACATGTTTCTCTGCACCCTGGCTCTAAACTCAGCCAGAACTAAGAACATAGGTTACAGCACGGTGTTGTAAATGGTTTCAGCCTCAGCATGAATTATCTCCACCCTAATTTTGCTTTTCAATGTCAGAATAAAAAAGAAAAAGCCAAAAATGTTCTAAGAAGGAGTAGGAAGGACAGATTGTCTCAATTTAATTTATATATAATTTTTTTCAGCCATGAGAACTGAAAAAATGACTAGAACATCCTGTGATCCAGCAATATGCTATTAACTCCGTAGAAAAATCCAAGTTCTCTCTCATTCCTTTAATATTGTTCCCTGAAGAATTAATTTAAATGTTTCACTTTTTAATGTAAGGAATTAACATATATGATAAAGGGTCAGTGCCTGCACCTGGGACTGGTGTCACTCAGGCAGGTCTCCAGGGTCTCCAGAATCATACTAACCACCGCTTGAAGCCAAGAAATTCTTTGAAAAACATTGCCTGAATAAAATTAGTGTTTTAAACTAAAAAAAGCTGAATTTAATATTTGAGAAATTAAAAGGAATTGAAATAAATTTTGAAAAAAACACTGTTTCACAAGCGTACAACATTAAACACAGTGCTCTTAAATCACTCTTTTTTCCTTTAAGAAAGACTCACATTCAGTGATTTCCTGGCTGGGGTAACTAATTCCCTAATCGCATTGCCATTGGTGCATTGACTCTCCCTTTGGCATTAGCAGAGTTCCATGCTCCTTTAAAGGGTCACCATTACCAATTCCAGTCCAGGATGGATCCACTGACATGACAATAACAGGATGGAAGGGTTACTTCCTAAGCATATTAGCCATGACACACAGAACTGCCTAACTCAAATGGAATTTGACAGTTTTTGTTGCGCAACTCCTCCAGTTTTAGGAGTGGACTATATGGTCCAATTAATTCATACTGATGAGAAACATCACAGTTTCAAGAATGAACACTCTTTATTGATTTCATAGTCAAATAATTCCATAAATGTTTAAGAAATACCTTAAGAAAAAATAAATGCTCAGTGCATTTTAAACCTATTGGACTGAATGGGTAATCTGCGAGCACAGTAATTTAAGCAGGCTTCCATAGGAACAACTTCCCTTTTGGAAAATGTCCCATTGAATACTCTCTTAAGGCTCTGAAAATGATCTGTCAGAAGATGCTACTGAGGATGGTTCTGTTTGAGAGAAAGCCATGGAAGAAGTAGAGGGAGAATCACATCACCTTCCAAACTGCCTGACTTGTTCAAGAGCAGATTCAGAAAATAAAATTCACCCCTTTTGGCAGCAGAGGCTGAAATATTTTTAAAAGAAGGTTTTTTGTGAAATAAATTTCGTTAAGTGTCACAACAGCGGTGACAGAATAAGGATACACCCACTCAGAAAGCTGCATGTAAGCTTTTTACCTTTCATATTCTATTTCAGAGGAGGATGACATAAGTATGTTACAATTTTTTGAGCAGGACCTTTGTATTGTCTTATGTAGTACTCAGCAGCTAGAAGAGTAGGAACATTGTCATTGATTGCAGATTATTAATTTGATTTCTGAAGATTCTCCTGTGACTCTTCACAGCCCTCTACATCTATGAAGTCATGTACAATGACACTATGCTGACTTCTGTTCTTTTCACAATCTTATAAATGGATTATTATTTCTGAATTGAGAACCTGAGTACAGGGTACTATTTGTATGAAAAATATTAAGATGTAAGGGCAATATATAGACAAACCCAGGCTGGCAAAAAAACCCCAAACATTAAAAAACAGCAGGCAGGAATCAGGAAATAAAATATTTCCACCTAATGAACAGGGAATTTTCACCTGTACATTTTGCATAAGTTTTCCAACATTTATATCTTGATCAAGCTTAAATATCATGTTGGTTACCAGGATATCAGAGAATAATGTCTAGAGAAAAAACCAGAGGTACATTTCCAGTTACAACTAACATAATTTTGAAAGAAAATCCTAGGAAGGAGTCATGTAAGGCATTCCAGACAGCAGAAGTTGTCTATGGAGAGGTTCTGTACAGATTGCTTAGGAATATAAATGTCATGAAAATAATTGTGATATCAGAAACTTGAAAGTTTTAAACTAATTGAATTTAGTTACCAGAAGCTAGATGAAAATTTTGCTTTCCTTAGATTATGAAGAAATATTTGCCACAGGAGCTATAAAGTAAGGAGACTGACAAACAACGGTAATCATTGTGCACAGTTTTAAATCAGCAGTTTTAAAGAATTATCCATGGAGCAGTCTAGTCTGCTGATGCCCTATTTCAAGACTTGAAGTACTAGAAATTTGAGGGACATGGAACAAAGTTGATGCTGTGTCAATGAAAAGTAAAAGTTTCAAGCAAGTAATTACCAATCTATCAACCCCGTGTCAATCTTTTGAAAAATAACAAGTAGGACTCAAGCACTAAAAAGAGATGAGGCCATGTTAGCTGGCATGAATTATACAGAAGTGCTGATAGTGTACTTAATAATTAAAGGAAGGAAATTAATCCAAATCAGCATGGATTTATGGAAAGTAGATCTTAACTTGGATCTCTTAGAAAAATATTTCTATTTTTTTTCATGAAGTCATAAGGTTGGTTGATAAAAACAATAATGCTGATACAGTATGCTTAAGTTTTTAAAAGACAACACTATTAAAATTAAATAGTTTTCACTTCTTTTTCGAAATGCAAAGTATTGTGAACATGGAAATCAATGAAAGAGTGGTTAATTGACAATGTGATTAAGAAAAAGGATTGTATATTACTCTGATGGTTACCTATTCAGGTCACAGGTACTTAGTCATGCCAAATACCTGTGTCACATTATCTAAAAGTGACCGTAAAAAAATTCTAGTCCTAAGAAATAAGATATTTAAATGACACAATAATTAGATCACTAATCCTGGATTACCTGAGGAGTCAGAAGAAAATGCAATATCACCTCACCCCCACAGTTTGTTTTTCAATGTCACTAAAGGCAAAACAGTTACATACCAAAACCATGGGCCACACTTCTAGGATGAAATGCTCTGAATAACTTCAAAATCAAATCACTATGAGCCAATGTCACAAATAACAATAATAATAAAAATCTCTGGTGGTTAAAATAATAAATATTGTGTGCACATATCAGTTCTCTTACAGAACTCCTACTCAGATATTGTGTTTATAATTCATAGAGGACGTCAAGGAGCTGGAGAGGGTTCAGAGAAGCATTCTTATTGATTTAAAAGTGTGGAAATTACACCTTCCAGAGAAAAATTCAAGTCCTTATGCTAATAGAAGATTTAAAGCTGGCCTGTACAGGAGTAAACTACACGTAAAATACAGAATAGCCAATGGAGCATCTTATATATTAAGAGCATGATGTCACAAAATCAAATGCTAATAAATTTTTAGGCTGAAATAAGTACACATTTAATACTCTAAGAGATTGAGCACAGGATCAACTTTACAACAAGCTTTTACAGTATCTATGTCAACAAACATGTTTTAAAACTTGATTTCTTTGTTCTTTAATATTTGCTATATTTACAAAGATTTTATAACATCTATTTCCCGATTTAGAGAGATCAAACCAAGTAATCACAATAGTTCTTTGTTGTTAATTAAGAATACCCAATCACTCTATTATTTAAATACTGTTCTCATCAATCATTTCTCTAAAAGCGTGAAAGGTGCACATAAAAGTTATGAGTCTCCCTGATGATATTCTACAATGTGGAATACAAGTATCTTGGGGGCTAAACAGAACAACTTATCTGCAGGTAGCATTAATTCTGTTTTCAGTTTACTTTGTTATCAAAATATCATCTGTTCTTAAATAGCATTGCAGTGAGATAAAGATAAAGCCTTATCAATTCTGCTTAACTCTAATAAATTCTCTTAAGGAAACTCCACCACTGACTGCCTTGAGGTTTTGTTAAAGCTGCTGATCCATAGGCATCAGAAAGAAGTGCAAATTTAAGAAATTGCAAACATCATTTAAGAGCCCTTTATCATTTTTTCCCACTTTTAAACATCCAAGTTCTAAAAACTGTAGAGTATACTCACATTGGAATGAAATCTGTATTTTTTTTAATATTATGGATGCTTGAGAATATCACTATTGAGAGAACACGAAGACCCAAAAAGTGGTTATGTTTGGCACCATGTTGTATATGGCCAATGTATTCCACTCATTCAATGTACAGGCAGCACCAAGCTTTGTCTGCAGTTCTGCTATTCCAGGAAGACAGTTACTTCAATCAGACCTATATTTTAGGATCTGGTCCATGATATATGTCTGTCATTCCAGAATCTCTAACATGGAAATAAAAGCCTGCAGGCTCTACTTGGAGGGTTTGAATTGCCAGAGTTTCTTAAAGGAAACGCTAAACTGTCAGTTACACTAATAAATTATTGTTAAAATTGCATGGAACGGTTCAAGATCATTTTTGAGCGTGTCTTTAGAGAAAGCTACAGAAACCTTCACAGCAGGCTGCAACTTCTTGACCTGATTTCTACCTTCATAACCCTTTAAGGGCCAGCATATCTTGCTGATATCCCTGAGCCACGATCATCAAATTTCTTTCTATCCGTTCTTACCTGCACTGCAGGATCATCTCTGGAAATCTGTATTTTCATCTTCACAAAATAAGTACAATTGTTCATAATGCTATAAAGTCATTACTTTATATTTAACCATATTTATACTACATTTTCACTTAGTCAATTGAGATCATTGGCCCAGTGACATAAGTGCACATAATTCTGTGGGAAAAAAAAGAAGCAACATGCTAATGAAATGTGGTGGAATATAGATTTTCAAGGCATCATGTCAGATAGCATGAGATGAATTCAAGGCCAGTCATAGTGTTTTGGAATTACAGATGTAGATATTTTAGACTGGGGAGAAAAAATGCTCTTTCATATCACATCTGGAAATTCTGAGGTACACTGAAGTTATGAATTACAAGACCTTTTGTATTTATTGTACTCAATCTAATTATTATTAACTACAAATCTGTTTAAGATCTGAATGTTTTTATATGTTTATATGTTCTTTGGATTAATTCCTGAAGTTATAATTCCCAAAAAAGTAATTTTATGACTTTTTTCTCTTAAAACCAGGGTTATTCTGGAGAAAAATCAGAAAAAGTGTTATTTCTTTATTATTTCATCTGTGAAAAATTAATATATTAACTTCAAATTAAATTTTTCTTTTAAATTAAATGTTACCAAGTACTAAGGAATAGCATGATGGTTGGGTAATGTAGCCTTGTTTTGTTCTATCTCTGGAACATACGCACGGAAAAAATATTTTGCCCTAACTAAATGCTGACTTCTGTATAAGAGTATCGGAATTAAATCTGTGTGAAATCTAGAGACTCTAATGATTTCTCCTGGCTCTTAATTCAGCCAAACTGCAAATGCTTCACCTGGTATTTTTAGAATCAGAAGAAAATAACAGGTTTTGAATTCATACATGCATGGGTGAATCAGTATTTGCTGAAATAAACTCAGCTCCTCTTTTAAAGATCAGATTTCCTTGGCAAGGTATCCAGGTCTCTTCAAAACTACGTAATTTCCAAATGGTCAAGCCAGCATCGTCTTAGCACCAATGTTGCTTATTCTGTAACACATTAAAAATTTAAATGAAGTTCAATATCAAGGCCAATTTGGTTTATACAAAAAATTTGGTTTCTATTTTCTTATAGCAGCAATGGTAGTCCAAGGCAATCAATACAGGGCTCTTTTGCTCTGTAGGAAATAAACCTCAATGATTTTTTCCTCCAAAGTGCATAGAATATCTCTTCCATGGCAATCCTTTATTACTGAGGTGATGATCAATTTCTCAACTGTTTCAGACCAATCCTAATTAAGTATCTTTGCAGACCCTCTCTCTGTCTCTATGGTTTTGTCTAAATAAAAAAATAATTATGCAATGGTTTCACATCATGTCTCTGCAGTATAACTGGATTTTTGTTTATCTGATACCATGGAATAACCTTCACCTTCACCAACTCTTCCACTTTTGTTGATTGAATTCTGCTAACCCCAGGTGGCACATGAATGATGATATAAATGAAATTTGACATCTCTATTGACTGAGTCATTGAAAGACAAAAAGAAAACACTACTGATTTCCAAAATATTATTTTTGCATGGAAAAAAATCACCCCTTATTTTTCCTATTAATAAAATTCTTTTCAGGAGAAACTATTTCATCTTACGAGAATTGGAATTACTGTATAGATATCTCATGTGCCACTTTCTATTAAAATATTTGATTATGTTGAATAAACACTCCTATGTTGCTGTTGCTCATAGGGACTATTCAGTCCACAATTTTATGTTTGTGATGTTGTTATGTGTTTGGGGTTTTTTTTTAAAGTTTACCTTAAGTAACTTATGAGGCATTATTGCTGAAATTAAAGAAAGGATTGTTCTGCTTGTGCTGAAGCTCAAACTGTTGCAGTCATAAAAATCAGAAGTATTAGTACATCTATCTCATATATCTTAGACTTCATTTTTGCCAAGTATGATGTCCAGATACCATATGTACTTTTTGCTCATCCTTCTGAAAATGTCTATAAACTCTGCCTTTTATAAAACTCTACATTTTCAGTTCACACATAATCAGATCTCTTAGGTATCATCAGCTAAATACTCTGGGGATTCAGCATGTTTCACTTAGCACAGCCTATATCCACTACTCTTCTTGAATATTGTCTTTGTGGAGAAAGCAAGATATTTTTTCTCCAAATGCTTCTTCCAGGGCTAAGTATCATCAAGGAACTTTGCACAAAACAAATAAGGAAGACCTCTGTATTTTTCTATAGTCAATAAGAAAGGAAAGAAGAAACAATTTTCTGAAATATGGAAAGAACAAGGAAAAGACAGAAAAACAACCTCATCCCAGAGGATAAAGCAAAAGGGCAAATATGAGCAGCAGAAAGAAGAAAAAGAAAATGTGTCCTGCAGCCTGTCATAACCTCCTGAAAAGCAGAGTGAATTACAAAGCTTTCCTAGAAGGAAGCAGCCGACAAATGACTGCTTTCAAGTGTCTATCACTTACATGCATCTCTTGCTTAAGTACTTTTGAAAATCCCACTCAGAAGATGACCACAAAATTAACAGATAAAAGGAAATTACTGTTAAAAAAATCAAATAAAATCTCCAACGTAATAATAACAGCACCCTCCACCCTACTTCAGACCCTGCCCACATCTAATCAAACAAAAATGCATCGCAAGTATGGCAGGGTGTAAAGAAAAAAAAAAAAAGAAGAGGTAGAATGTACCAGACAATATGTAACCTGAAATCACCCTGGCATATGCAGGCATTCTGAAACAGTTTTTACTTACATGACCACATAGTATCTCCCATAGGATCCCTACCTCATTTAGGTACTATGTACTGGAAATAGACACGATTATATGTTTCAGACAGCTAAAGTTCAATTTGCAGGGCTCCAAAGTGTTGATAGTGCAAACTGAAATCAGTGGGACCTTTGTCTTGAATTAAACTTCTCAGAAAGTGCTGAGAAAACTTGAAAAAAAAGTCATCTTCTCAGCTTCTTGTGTAAGATACAAAAACTGGTCAGCATTTTTGGACATGCTGCCTAACATTGGTGACCAAATTCCCTAGCGAAGTTGGGATAATATAACAACATCTCAGAAAATCATTGTAAGGATAAATTTGCTGACAGCCAGAAAGAGTGAAAATACTTTGAATGAGGACTCTAGAGTCAAACTCTTATGAAAATTAATAATTCTTTGTTTTCTATAGATTTGCTTGCTATAGAACAGACAGGACTACATAGGACAGGCATAGAACAGGTAGGTCTAGATAAGACTCTACCAATAATGAAAATAAATAATAACAATTAAAAACAAACAAACAAAACAAACAAAAAAAAAAGCCACAAAAAATGTTAAATGAATCTGTATCAGCATTATGTAGAAATGACTGCAGGCCACCATCCTGGACAGAGATGTGAGCAATTTCTTTAGCTGCCTTCTGTTGATGATACAAAGTTTCCATGCTTTTAGTGCTAAGCATATGTCCCTCACAGTGATAATTTTTCTCCATCGATATGATATTAACTGTTCAGGTACTTCACAAAAATTTTATAGAAACATAGAATCATAGAAATTTTTGTGCTGGAAGGGACTTTTAAAGATCATCCAGTCCAATGCCCCTGTCATGGGCAGGGACATCTTCCACTAGGCGAAGTTGCTCAAAGCCCCATCCAACCTGGCCTTGAATACTTCCAATGATAGGGCATCCATAACTTCTCTAGGCAGCCTGTTCCAAAGAACCACCATAGTAAAAAATTTCTTCCTTGTGTACAATCTAAATGTGCCCTCGTTCAGTTTCAATGCATTACCCCTTGTACTCTTAATACATACCCATGTAAAAACTCTCCATCTTTCTGATAAACTCCCTATAAGTACTGAAAGGCCACAATAAGTTCTCCCTGGAGTCTTCACCAGGCTGAAAACCCCCAGCTCTCTCAGCCTTTCTTTGTAGGAGTGGTGTTCCATCTCTGTTTGTATCCCTTTACTGGACATACTCTAACATGTCCATATTTTTCTTGTACTGGTGACCCCAAAATAGGATGCAGTGCCACAGCTAGGGCCTCACAAAACACAGTAGAAGTGGAGAATCTCCTCCCTTGACCTGCTTGTCACACTTCATTCAGGATGAATGGGCTTTCTGGGTTGCAAGAACACATTGCTGGCTCATGTCCAATTCTATACTCACCAGTATCCCCAAGTTCTTCTCCAGAGACCTGACACAAATTCATTCATCACCCAGTCTATACTGATACTGTGGACTGCCCCGATTAAGATGCAGGACCTTGCACATGTCCTTCTTTAACTCCATGGAGTTCACATGGATCCACTTTTCAAGCCTGCCAAGCTCTGTCTAGATGCTGTCCCTTCCCTGAAGCTTGTCAACTGCACCACTCAGCTTTGTGTCACCTGAACACCTTCTGAGGGTGCACTCAATCCCAAGGTCTATGTCATGAACACAGATGTGGAGCAATATCAGTCCCAGGACGGATTCCTAAGGGAATGACTTGTTACTGATCTCCACTTGGATATTAAACCATTGACTGTAGCTCTTTAAATGTGGTGATCCTTCCAATTCCTTGTCCATGGAATAGTCCATCCATCAAACCCATATGTCTCCAATCTACCTAAAAGGATGTTGTGAGGGACCATGTCAAAAGTCTTAACAGAAGTGGAGCTGTTTAGCATCAGTTGCCCTTATCCACCAATGCAATCACACAGGCCACTAGGTTAGCCAGGCACAATTCGTCCTTTGTGAATCCATGTTGGCTGTCTCTGATCACCACTTATGTCTTGACATGATTTTCTCAGGCACAGAGGTAAGGCTGACAGATTGGTAGCTGCCAGGGTTCTCCACTTTACCCTTTTTAAATTGTCCATGATATTTCCCTTTTCCCAGTCACCTGGGACTTTGCCTGACTGCTGTAACTTTTCAAGTCCCAGAGAGAGTGGATGGAAACTGTAGCAAAAAATTCCCTCAGGAACCTGGGGTGCATCTCATCAGGTCCCATGACTTGTGTACGTTCAGGTTCCTCAGACAGTCTAGAATTTGCTATTCTTGTGTGATGGGTTGGATTTCATTCTCCTATTCCCTGCCTTTAGGTTCAGAGACTTGAGGGAATTGGGAAGAATGACTGCTGAGGAAAAAAATGTGGAGTACCTCAGGGTTCTCCACATCACTGGTCATCAGATACCCTGACTCATTTATTTTCTTTTCCTTTTCTGACTTATGTAACTGTAAATTCGCTTCTTACTATTCCTCACTTCTCTTGATTACGTTCCACCAGTGCCACAGCTTTCCTGATCCCATCCCTACACTTTCAGGCAGTTTTGCTATGTTCTTCCCAGCATGCACATCCCTGCTTCCACACCATAAGCATTTCCATCTTGTATTTCAGTTGGACCCAGAAGTTTTTCCTCTGCCATGCTGATCTCCTGCCTTATCATCCTTGTAGTCTGAGTTGAGTCAGTCTTCTGAAGTGCTGTTTACCAGTGTGGCATTATCTATAACAGACATTTCTTTTTGCCTTTGGGACTACATCTGTAAGTTCTAACTTGGCAAAAAAAAAAAAAAAATTAAAAATCAATGTACCAAATTTTCCTGTCAGTACCAATTAGTAGCTCAGATACAGAGATAAAAGCATTAAAGTAAAATCCTTCCATTTCTAATCTAGCGCAAGCACAGTCATTCATTGACACTAATATGAAATTCAAATGTCTGTGTTTTGTTTCTGGGGAAATGAGCATTATTTTCAACTTATATGTGCTCTAAATACAAAATAAATCATCCAATTTTACAACAAAGCCAGCATGAATTCTAGAGGAGTTGAAGACAGTTTTTCAGTGCCATTTTTGCAAAGATCTATGCAAATACATACAAAGAGAAATCTTCTCTAATTTTGTTTAGCATAGTCAATAGAACACATATCAGACTGATTTGAAAAGATAAACCACAGCTTATAAATTTTTTCCTGGTACATCTAATATGAGGGCTGCAGGGTGTCTGTTCTATAAGCCACAGCATATATTTATTTATCTTTGTTTATACATAAGAAGGGCATCACTGACTTCAAATAAGCTAAAAATTTCCTTACACTCCTCAACATTATCATCCATTGTTCAACTCCCTCTCAAATTAATTTTAATTATTTGATGGTCTAAGATAGATGAAATAATGGCAAAAAGTTCCTCCAGTCCTGTGACAATTTGGGCCCAACACGGAAGAATAAGTAATTTCATGATCCTAATGCAGCCTGTCTGACTTTTAGCACTTCCAAAAGCACCTACAAATGCAGTAGAGGGAAGGAGGATGAGGTAGTGACACTGAGCTTTGTAAAGATTTTGGCAAGCATTATAATGGCGAAGGAAGGTGAGTGTACGGACCAGATATCTTTCTCCATCTGGCAACAGACATACAAAGACTCCATGCTATGAAGTGACCTCCCCTTGATTTTCTCTCTTTTCTTTTCTCACCCTTCTCTATCTGCAATTTGGTCATTCCCACCATCTGTTAAAGTGGGCACAATGGTGATAACAGCTGATCAACCACCTCCCTGCAGCTTCCAGGCAAATATTGCTTACACAGCCAAAACCAGTTCAAAGATTTGTTCAAACAGTGGAAATAAATTTCATTTATTCATTTCAGCTGAATGCTTAGCATAGATTTTAAAGTCAGTTGTGGGATTCTTAACTGATAGTTCAGATTTTACACTATAGATCATAACTCCATCTTTGTACCAAGGTAACAAAAAATTTGAAAAGCATATTAGAATTCTAAACTCATTACATTAGCCTACCTATTCTTTATAAGCACAAATTAAAGACTGTCTATTCAAATTCCAACAGTGAAAGAATTATCAAATAAATTAAAACTAAATTTTATCTCTTTAGAAATGATCTATACAGGAGATACCTTAATTTCAAACTGTGTTTACATCATCTATATGTTGATGCAGTTCCATTAACTTCCATGTATTTTTCTGAAATTCTAGCCATTTCAAAGAAAAGGCAAAAAAAATTCAGAATCTATACAAAAAGAGAAATTATGTGACAATCATATGGAAAATGTTTTCATATTGCAAATTCACACTCTTTCATTCAAGACAATGTCAAAAATCCCAGTGGCAGCACAATAAAGTTTCAAGGCATGGTGAGGAACCAATTATTTCTTCTTACTTCTAGCAAATTATTTGCAACATATTCAACTCAATCTTGCTCTCTAACCAGACTTAAATATTTGTAAGCAGTCCTTGGCTTAATTTGCCCACAATTTTTTTTTTTTTTGTTATTTTTAAGAATCAATTTGAGTGTTAAATTTGGATACTTCTCAATACAAAGAAAAATTCTTTTAATTACACAGATGTTATACTTTGAACTGGAATTTGTTTTCATATTTTTAGGGTTTGTGAAGAATTGAAGTAGAGAGGACAGGACTAGTAAAGGTATCTATTGTCTGTGCATTCATCTAATTGCAAATTTTAAGTAAATATCAGGAGAAATAATCTACAACCCTGAAAGCTCTAGTTGTAACCTGTATGTTATACAACTTTCAACAAATATATTTGCTAAGAAGAGCGAAAGTGTTTTCTAAGCTTTGGGAAATCAATCAAGTTGTCTTGCATATCTGCAGGACTTAATATAGGTTTAAGGAATTCATAATTTATCAAAGTTAAGCTTACTTTCCTACATGTCATAATTTCAGATCATGCCACACTGGAAGCTTTATAGTTCTCTGAAAGCATCATACGCCATTCTGCAGTGTTTCTATAATGCTTCAAAGATCATATTTAACTCAGAATAATGCAAACACAGCCATTTCTTTAGATACTAATTTTAACGTAAGCACTATAAATCCATTTACAGGGTGAATTATTAAACATTCTAAATTCAGATCACATCTGATACCACTTCCACTGACTGACCAGGCAGGTGTTTTGCTATCTAAAAGAACAGGAAAACATAAGTCACTTATCTTTCTAAGTTGTTACGTATCATGGGATTAAATTCCTAAAACACATTTCTGAACCTGATGTTTTACTCTTGTTGAGTAATTTTAAAATGCTCTCTACAGAAGGCCTTCAAAGCTTTAATACCATTGAATTTCTTTAATTTTTTTCAAGTAGTGAAGATATTGTCTCCTAACGAATGGTATCTGTCAACATCACAATATGATAGCATTCAAACGTTTGTTATCTGCAAATGCAGAACATCTGCTATTTTGTCACTTAGCAACAACACTATGCAATATTTTTGCCCTCTCTGCTCCCCCCTTCATTATTATGCAAAATACATTCAGGACAAGAAATGCTTGGAGAAAAATTGCTCCAGCACTGAGATATTTTGACGCAAAAATCTTTTCTCATCAAAGATGAAAAGCACCTTGTCATTCATTTCTAATTACAGCCTCCGTTCTGTCAGTACAGAAAGACACGAACTCCCTGTGGTGATGTCATACACTGACATTTACAAAACTACATTGGACTTTGTCTCCTCTCAGTGTTTGCCAAAATCAGTCAGTGTCAGCACCGATACACACTGACAAAGAGAATTTAAAATTACGAGCATTAATTGTGTTTAAAGTCAAGGAAACTGCATTATGCTTTCTGATATTAGTAGCTGCTGAATCATCTAAAACAATGGAGAAAACTTCATTTCATATTCCTATTCTGAGATGCTAAGACATTAAACTGCAATGACAACAGAGATTTCACACTCCAAGAATTAATTGGAATAGATGTAAACTTATTAAAGATTAAAATGAACTATTTAGTGTTCTGCAATTAGTGTTAACATCCAGGCTAAAACTACCAGCGGGGAAATACCAGAATGGAAGTGGCAACCATGTGAGAATGTAAAGCCTCTGAGAAATTCTAATCCTGGCCAAAACAGCATTAGAGAGTCTAATTCAGACTAATCATGAAGCCATATAAGCATAAATCAGAAAAAGAGATAAATAAATCCCCCTGATTAGTTTTACTTTACATAAAGTCTCATTAATTTTCTGAAAGTAATAGAAAATACTTGTAATTTTATGAGTCTAAGCTAGAAGTTTATCTTACATCTTATTCGGAATTATTTACAGCTGTCAAGATAACCACAGTAACAAGAACTTTTTGGCTCTTGACATAATTGTCCAATAGGCATTCTTGATAATTTCAAGACCTTGTGATTAAGAAATCCAGGTATGAAATTATTGTAGGATCTCCTACAGAGATTTGTTATCAGTTAATAATGAACTCAGCATAGATATGAAACCTATTTAAGTGGTTTATGGTTCATAATATTTTCATAGAATCCTAGAATCATAGAATACATGTTGGAAGGGACCTCAAATATCATCTGGTCCAACCTTTCTTGGAAAAATCATGGTCTAGACAAGATGCCCTAGCAATCTGTCCAGCTGAATCTTAAAATTATCTAGTGTTGAGGAACCCACCACTTCCCTAAGAATGGCTTACTCTTCTTTTTAAAAAATGTTCTTCTTGTTTCCAGTTTGAAACTCCCCAGGAGATGGTCATCTTTAATGTTAAGGAAGATAATTTTCTCAAGGAGAGCATGAGATATTAACACTTAATCCTAGAGTATGCATGTGTGTACAGAATACTTTGCTTTCAAGAATCAAAAGCATCAGTGTTTTGTTAAATGGGATTTAATAAAGGGCAGAAAGGAGTTTTTCACAGTGATTTCCAACTCCTCCTCTTTATTGCCCATGCTGTAGATGAACTTCTGCTAGGCTGTCAGTCTCACTCCCAACACTGACCTGCTGTCCGCGGCTCATCTCTTGCCAACTTCATCTTCTCCCCTTTCCCCTTCAAACCTAGTTTAAAGGCCTCTCAGTCATCCCTGCCAACCCATGGGCTAGGGTCCTTTTCCCCCTTTTGAACAGGTGAATCCTATCTGTCTCCAGCAGGCCTGGTGCCATGTAAACCTGCCCATGACTGGAAAAACCAAAATTCCACCAATGGACCAGGCTTTAAGCCGTGTATTGATCTGGTGTGTTCTCCTTCTTGACATTCTTCCTTCCAATCAAGTGATTGAAGAAAAGACCACCTGTGCTCCTGTCTCTTCAACCAGTCATCTCAGTTCCATGAAATTATTTTGATTGCCCTAGGACTTCTCAACCTTGTCACTGCTGACCTGGACAACCAGAATTTGGCAATAATTAGAGAGCTTAATCAGTCCAGGGAGTCTCCTAGTACTAGAAAGAAGATTTCACAAACACAGATCAGTCTAACCATGTCACATATATCTGATGCATGTAAAGAAGAAACCCTTTGCTGAGATTCCCACAAACAGCTGTGAACAAACAGCACTCAGTAACCATGAATGGTGCAAACGACAGTGAAAATAACTTTAGAGTGAAAATACAGTTTTATTATCTTATAACACTGATTCTGGTTTGTGAGTGTAAATGCGTTGCATTGATTTTTCTAATCTTTGCAAACAAGCAACTAAACTGAGTTACAAGACGTTTCATTTTAAAAATAAACACAGTTGTTACATTATTAAAATCTTAAGCTATTCCCAGCACTTCTATTTTCCCAATGCTAACCATTTGGAAAGCTATATCAAACAGACTACTTTCAATTTAAACTTCTAAAAAATGCCCAAAAGGCACTAGGTACTAGAACTTCTTAAATAAAAGTATCATGATTTTTTAATTTTGTTAAGAAGAAAGTTCCCAGAAGAAATGTCTATTGCATCTCTAACTCAGCTGTGGTGACAAATGCCAAGATATACACAGCAATTTTATTTCTCACCCAACATAATCAATAGTGGTCATGAATTCCAGGGTAAACAATCTCTTGTTGCAGGGGTTACAAAGCTGTTCAGCACAGATAGCAATACAGGAAATGGAAACCTATCAACCAGAACTAATATGAGACAGTGAATTCCCTTTTCCACCTCTGTAAATTGACACCTGTTAAGTTCTACCTTTGAAACTCTTCTAAGATGAATTATAAATCAAGCTACATGTTATTCTAGGAGGTGAAATATGGGTATGGATTACTTTAGGAAGAGAAAGGGACTTCAGGAACCATTCCTGAGAATAACCTCTCATGAACTCAGGCATATATTTTGGGTTTTCCACTAAAGCAGCAATCAGTGTAACTTAAATGCATGACACTTATCCAGACTTTTCATAGAGTTAAGGCTCTGAAGCCAGGTACTTTCATGTGTTACATGAGAAGAAAACAGACATATCTATGGCAGTTTCTGGCCAAAACCAAAGCTCTTTAAGGGTTACTTTAACTAATGCAATCATGGTAAAGAGAATTAGCTCTTCTTTTAATAAATAAGGAATTCAAATAGCCTGTGGAAATGTCAAATTTTGCCCCTAATATTAGGGTCCTAAAGGAGGCACCACTGCATTACATCAGGCCATAATTCTTGTTACTGATCTAAATTTGTCTTCTCCAGTGGACAGGATCCAAATTCTGAGTGGGTTTTGAGGTGTAGAGAAGTGAAGAAACAGAGGCGTGTTTGTCTAAAATTAGAATGCTAGAGAAAAATAAGAAACATTAACTAAATAAACCAAGTGAAATTAGTTCCATGATTAAGTGGGAGCTAAATGGAAAGGAGAATTGAACAGAGAACAGCCCTATGAAGAAGGACTTGAGAGTGTTGGTGGATGAGAAACCGGACATGACCCAGCAATGTGCACTTGCAGCCAAGAAAGCGAACCACGTCCTCGGCTGCATCCAAAGCAGCGTGGCCAGCAGGTCAGGGGAGGTGGTTCTGACCCTCTGCACTGCTCTGCTCTGCTCTGGTGAGACCCCACCTGATATACTGTGTCCTGCTCTGGAACCCTGAGCACAGGAAAGACCTGGACCTGTTATAGAGAGTCCAGAGGAGGGCTGAAGCGCCTCTCCTATGAAGACGGGCTGAGACAGCTGGGGTCGTTCAGCCTAATCCAATGTTGTTTTATAAATGTTACTTGGCAATTATTTTATTTGAATTGCCGTTGTTTTACTCTGATATATCTGAAAGAGAATTTGTACTAGAGTGAGATGAAATGAACACACTTTTCACAAGTCCAAGTAGACTCTAATTTTCCTAAAGGGAAAAGACTGTTAAAACGAAGTAAATTTCATAAGCATTTTCTTTTTCAAAATCTGTCAAATTACAAGCTCTTACATAACTCTGCTAATATAGAAAAATCTGAACACATTATTGCTCCTCAGTGCTCTTAGTGACACTAACCTATTACAATTTTAATTTGCATTTCAAAACAGAATTATATTAGATTAACTTAATTAAAATTTTATTTATTTTTAAAAGGCACTTGTAGACATAAGGAGGTTGATATTAGTTACATATAGTAATTTTAAAGTAATCTGCAGAGTTTTAAAGGTGCTGTATGTATGAAGCTGCTAAAGAATTTTAAAAAAACCCAATAAATTTAAGAAACTGAAAAATGTATAAATTTACAAACAGTGGGTTTCAATTCAGTGAAGTCATTAGAGTTGACCATCTATCTACTGTCTTTTGTTTTTTTGCTTTTTGTTGGTGTTGTTTTTTTTTAATAAATTAAAATCTTTCTTTGAAAACATATGGGTTTAAATTTTAAAACGTACGTCAGTAGCTCTATTTCATTTCTTGTTGGGCCCGAATCTTCAAATCCCTTGTCAAACAAGCTATTCACACGTACTAAAGAAAGAATGTAAATTGTAAATAAATTGAACTCAGAAATTTATTATTATTATTATTAGTAGTAGTAGTAGTAGTATTAATAAGAAAACATTGGCTAGATATTTATTACTCTGTGCTTGAGCTAAATCCAATTACATTTAAAATGTATGACATGTTTCAGTATTTGACGGGAAAAAAAATTGCTGACAAAGAAACAAAAAAATAAAATGCTCTCTCACATCTCAAAGCACAAATGACATTATATACCAGTTCTATTCCAGAGTAAATACATTTGATTAGCACAATGACTTAAAGGAATTATTTGTTTTGCAAGATGCAGTAAATCTGCCATTTATTCACATACTGGTAATCACTCTAGTTGAATTGCATAACGAACACAGAAATTAGAGGAAAGATAAACAAATGCAAACTTGTTATCACAAGGTAAATACACTCTAATGAATTCTCTATCCTATGTAAGCAACGTTATCCCCATCACTACTTTGATCTTAAACCAGTGAATATAGTCACATAGATGCTTAAGACTGACTCTACGTCAAAACATTTACAGAACAGACATTTAAGCTTCTCCCGCGAGACCCTAATAGATTCTGTAGCACCCAAATCAATATGCACTGCTTCTTCTTTCTCGTCTACTGTGTTTTTGTTACCCCCACACTCGTTTCCAAGGTTCAGAGCCCTCCAAAAAAACTGCCTACACCCTTCAGCTCACTGACTTTCTAGGTTCTTCTCTCCGTTGCAGGGTAGAAACTAAAATCCAGTACAGAAGCAGCAGAAGAGAATAACAGGCAAGTGGGATTGCTCTCAGTAGGGGTGCTCACATGTTCCACTTACCAGAGAGAACAGTAGCTGGGAAAGTGGCAATGGGGCTGAACATCCTGCAATTACCCAGCACAGTCCGAGCACCTGTTTGCCCAAATGCTGACAGCCCCAGAGGGGAAGATGCCAGCAACTGCTAGATTAAATTGTAGACAAGGAAATTACCAAGGAGGTGAGCTTGAAAAGAAGGACAAAAAGACCATGGCAGTTTGAGAATGTCGGAATCACCATTGCAATCTCTGCCTAGGGCTGGCTCAGCATCCTCACCATTCAGGCCACCAGGAGTCACCTGCAGTCTGGCAATACAGATGGCAACACAGGAACCACACCTCGTGTATGCACCCATGGAAGCTGGATGGGCTGATATAGGTGCGGGCAAAGCCAGAGCATGCAGGCAGCTGTCTCAATGTGTCAAATTCCCACTTCTGGGAATTAGTTATAAAAGGCTGTTCAGAAATCTGACGAGGTTTCTTACAATTTTATGTATGTCCAGCATTGTGGTTTATCTCCTGTATTGTGGATACTGATCTTGAATACATGGTCCACTGATTGTTGGTTAATTATAAGTCATTAATAAATCAATAACCATTTGGAACCATGTTTGATATAAACCACTAAGAACTGAGCAGTTTTTATGTCCAACATTGTTATTGACTTCATGCTTGAGAAATGTGTCTTTGAACAAGGTCTAAACATGTAGCAGAGAAGGAACATTCAGGAGCTGGAAAAGGAAGAACATTTTATAACCCAATATTAAACAGAAGCTTTCAATAGTGGACTGAATTGTGGCAAGAGAGTAAAAGTTGTTGAAATCAGAATAATGCAATAGAAGTGACAAATATAACTATGTATTGATAAAGTATGGCCAGGTCAGAAGGTGACTACAGCCTTGATCATACAGGTACAGTCCCTCAAAGTAGGTGAAGGCTCTAACAGTTAAACAGGATTCAAATTTCACCAGTTGATTGAGGTATGTCAGTTTGGAGTAACTGCTCTTTGAAGAAAATCCAAGTGATGAGAAAATGGTTTTGTAATGAGAACTGTGAAGTTCTCTTTTGCTGACTAGAAGGATGCAATTTCTTTCGTACTTTGTATTAAAAGACTTACATGATGAGGGTTAAATACATAATGCAAACAGCACGTACTCTAAATAATACTATTTCACACTAAACCCAGCTTGTATTTATTAAGCTTGACAGAGTTACAACATGAAATACTGTTATACATTCTCTGCATACCCCATTTCACAAAACCTTAACAAGATGACTTCCACAATATGACACTGTAGTGTTGCCAAATGAAGTTTAACGTGTAATACTTGGCCAATTCATCCCAACTAGGCATCCCAGGTTCCTTTTATTGACAGATACCCTGAGGATGATTTAGATGTTGGTTGAACTGAATTAACTTCTGCTATTTCTTTTTACTCATTATAAACAGAGGCTCAGTAATGAGGCTCAAAGCCAAATGCCTTAGGCATGCAGTGAAGTGTACGGAAGAAGAGCGACTTCTTTTTCATGATTTTCTTTTTAAAAATTAGTGTCTTGGACTGGCTGCTTCACAAATGACAAGTTTTTATAAGCAAAGTTAACAGTACATAAATCATGATCTCTAATTCATGCATGAATTTCTAAGCTTGTACAACAGAATTTGAAAAATGCACATTCACTTGTGAAAAGTGTATTTTTATACCATGTAAAATGTACATGTTATCAGCTAAATAGACAGTACTACATATGAATCTGTTAATTCCATTTCAAAGACTGGTACAGTTGCATTTATTTTAATGTGCAAATTCCAGATTCTCATGTAGATGAACATTCATTTGTCTGGAAGACTGAATTTATGTGGGCACTAATTTGTTATGGAAAATGAATGCACCATGAGAGAAAAACACACATTTCTTCTATATAAGCCAAAATACTTTTAAATTTAGCATCATGACTGATTATTTATGTATGACAATTACCATGTTTTAAAATAGGGTAATTTTATAGTTACTTATACTGAGGTCTTAAGAATTATTAATATTGTATTTTTTTTAATCAGGAAAATCTATACAGACAAAAAGAATTTATACTGGTAGATTTCATGCAAGTACAAAAATATTAAAGAAAAACATTTGGGTTTAAAATGAAGCAATTCTTCATCTCCAGCTGAATTATTACTCTTTTGCCGTGTTCACAAACAAGCTTCTTGTACAAATTATGATCTACATATGGGAGTTCTAATAATGCTGATGACTTGGTATAAACTCAGTAGGATAATGGTATATGCTCATTTTTATTTCTACAAAAGGAAAAATAAAAATAAACAATAAAACCAATGTTTAAAAATCTCTTATTCTTCTATTGCTTAAATACATATTTCATAGGAAAAGCGAAGGTAGAAGTGGCAGTTCAAGTCTAGTTCCTAATAATACAATACAATTCTCACACAATCCCTTCGATTTCCTGTATCACACAGACGGTTATTCGGTTAGCAGTTAGACTACCATCTTTTCTGTGCTGTGGATTTTACTTAACTCTTAAAAGAGAAGTGGACAATGTTGGCTGCTTGGAGTTGCTCAGTTACAATATGTGTCTCATTTTGTTGTTGGTTTGTGGGTTGTTATATATATATGTATATGTGTGTGTGTGTGTGTGTGTGTGTTGATGAAATTTTAAGAAAGTAACATATTTTTTTTGTCTTATTCCTATTTATCGTTTGTGGTCTGGTCCCCACACCATTCTAGTGAGTTAAAAGGTTGCAATGTGTGGCATTTTTATTCTATTTGCGCAATGGTTTGGGAGATTATTTGACTGGCACCACTGTGTATCTTTTTTTCAGTTTATCTTCACTAAGTATTTATAGTGAGTCACTTGTTTCCCTATTAACATGATGTTCTCAGTCATTCTGTGAGCTCTGTTGCATTTGTCTACAGATAATGAATGTTCATTTATCAACTGATATTGCTTTAATTAGATCCTCTTCTGGAAGTTTTCTGCCACCCTTCCTTTCCTACTCCACTCCCAGATGCTAAAATGGATTTCAGCAAAGAAGGGAAAATTCCAATTGCAGTGGTAATTTTTGAGTGATGAATGAGCTCTCATGGAGGGCAAGAAGGCTCAACTACAAGAAGGAGGTAAGCTGTCTGAAAGTAGGGATGCCTGAGACAGGAGGCCACTTTGCAAGGGAGTGAAGCATTTCTGAGTGTTGAGACAAGCAACAGCCTCAGCATTATCTTGTAGCCATCCGGGAGTGAGAGCACTTAGGAGCTGTGTTTGGCAGCAGAGGTGGACTGAAGGATGGACCCAAGGGTGGCCTGAAGTGCCCCATACCACTGGTCTTGGGACTGGTGCTGGTGCAAAGGTATATAAGGGTTCTGCTTGTGCTGTGTCTTTGCAGACTCCATGTAGAGCTGCATATTGCAGTAGGACTCAGCACATTGCATTGTTCGTTACTTTTTGTTTAATATATATTTGAGCACAAATGTGTTTAATTCGCCTCAAGGCATACCATGAAAATTCCCCAAGAGCTAAGAAACTGATTAGTCACTGCAGAGTTTTAAAGAGTTTAGCTTGTTCATTTGTTGTGCTTAGTTTTTGGGGGTTTTTTGGTTGGTTGGTTTGGTTTGGGTTTGGTTAGCACTATGTTTTTCTCATTACTGTGTAGCTACAACCTACAGTCTTTCTTTGGGGTTTTTTTGGTAGCATATTTTCTACACAAACACAAGAAGGGATATTCTGCACCTTCTATTTCCATGCTATCTCACTTTTTCTGGCTTTTCTTTAATTCATATCTCTACTCAGTTCAAATTAACTTTGAAGTAATTTTTGCTTTTTTTACTGAAAGTTAATGTGTTCACTCCAAATTCCCTGTAGTAGCAATAGACGTTCTGTCTTTGAAAAGAATACACATATAGAATTTTTATAGGATTCTACTTCTCAGACAGACTGTATGCTGTTCTTCAAATTTCTATAAATGTCATGGACATATGCAACCCTGGGCACTACTGGAAGCTTTGCTATTAACTACAGTGGAATTTGAACTAGGTTTTCAGTTGGTGGTTTTATTGACTTTCTACTTTCAAGTTCTTTTATAACATGAAAACTAGTAATTCAGATTTTCAGCTAAATTGCCTGTTGTTCCAACTTTCCTCCTATTCTAACAATTTGGATCAAAGATTCTGTTTCTACAAATAATTGTATAATTAACCTGTAAAATATTTAAGATTGTTCATAAGTATTTTTATTGAAACAGGAGAGTTAGATCAGTTGATTTATCAACCGAAAGAGAAACGGAGAAATTGAAAGACTGTAGGTTGTAGCTACACAGTAATGAGAAAAACATAGTGCTAACTTTACTATATTACTTGCAATCTCTTGAGCTCCTTCTCAGCAGTAGCTATGCATTTCCTGCAAGCAGTATTACTCATGGGACATAGCAAACAGATTTTGATATAACTGCATATGCTGACTGGGACCTGAACCTAGCTGGAAATGTTTGAGTCCCTAAATTACAGAGAATAGCTTTTGTACTTCTATACTTTCTGTCCAGGGATTATTGTCATCTTCAAAGGGAGTTCCTTTCCCACCTCTCCTCAAAGTTATCTAATTTTCATTAGTGTATGATTTACAGAGTAAAGCAGATTTTTAATGAACTAAAATCCATTTCATTTTTATTTTATGACTCATTGCATTTATCTTGATAAATAGTATGAATTAGTTTTCATCAAGTCTGTGAAATAAACAATTCCTGCATATAGTAAAAATAGCAATGTTCAGTGCTGGGCAAACTGAATCAAAGAAATAGTACTGAAGGTTCTCTACCCCAAATATCAACTCAGCCTCCAATTTTAAACCCAAGAAGGCAATGAGGCAATTCTTATTTTACTAATCTATGGATCTACTTGAAAATTTGCGTTAACAAAAATAGTTAAATAAGATCTACAGACCAGTATATCTTGAAAACTGAACACATCTCCTTAAGCACACATTAATTGTAAAAACCACATGATATATTAAAAGAAAAAGAGAGCAGTAATTGGTTTTGTAAATGACCTTGTATAGAAATACATATGAATTCTTGATGAGTGGGACCAGTATGGGTACATCAAAGTACTGCAGATACAACAGAAATGCTCAGAGGGTAGCCTTGAACGTGAGCTCAGAGACAATTTACAGAAGTTTACATAGCCAATGTTATCTTTGCTGAAACTCCAGAATAACTACTGGCAAAAATGGGAGATTTACCTAAAGAAGAGCTATATCCACCACATTTATATCTTTACCAACTCGTTCACAATAGGATGTTATGTCTATAGGGAATTAGGTAAGGGAGTTTGGATGAAAAGAATGTATTTTCCAATGCTGCAGAATCAAGCCAATCATGCTATTGAAGATGCATCCAGCTTGCATGAAGAAATTGTGATATCGCACCCCCTTTCTTTCTCAAAATTTGAAAATAAAATTTTTAAAAATTCTTTCTCTTTGGAAAAATAAAACAAGTATTTACCTCACATTCACTACGGAAAGTTAACAAAGTTGTCTCTGTTTGAAGTGAGTTTCGCTATGGAACTGCTGACACTTACCAATATCATTCTGTTTCCCTTGTACTTGTTCTTAGGATGTCTTGAAACCTTATATGTTTCTGCAAACCAAGGGCTTCAGTTTAAACTAACTGATTTGGATTGAAGGATTTTCAGTGTCAAATTTTGAAAGTGGAATTTTGCTGCCTAAAATATCTGAAACACTAAATAGGATTACTGTTACAAAACTTAGATGTTGCATTTTACTTGCTAGAAATAGTAGTTTACCTAAATTTGTTTTTATGCTGCCTCGTCCTCATAAACAATTCAAGTATAAATTCTGTAAAAGATTCCTTGCACTTTAAATAAATTAACATATAATTTTTATTCGCTTACTGTCTGAAAAAGTTATGCTAATGTTTATTTTCATTTTCATTTTCCATTCATGAGAGAGTTTTCTTGAAGGAGAGTGGCTTTCAAAGTCTGGCAAAAATGGGAATAGAATACCAAAAGCCTTGTTTTACAATATTCAAGAACACCACTTTTTTTATTGCATGCAGTCACAGAAACTCTTTCTTGAAATCCAGAACATATTCAGTCCACCAGGTAACATTTCCATCCAGGCTATTCATCAATAGATGTGCTTACTTCCACATTTTATTATTTTTTAAATAAGTCAGTTCTTTCTTTCACCAGTAATGTTGAGACCTTGTGGTCAAAATATTTTTTTTCACCCACATAGGTGTGAGTTCTTTATCACATAGTTGTGGCAGACTATTTTGAGTAATAACTAATTTACTTGTTTGTTCCTTAAATAAACGTAGGCTTAAAATTTCACTTGCCATTTACAAATAAATAAATCATTAACTGTATTATCTAAACTGGGATGATATTTAAATGAATATTCAGTTACAATATTTGAGGTAATAGGATTAAAATTAAATTTTACTTTTTGTGTATCAAGAACTTAAACCCCAGAATCCCTAGTGATATTTTAAGAAAGCTGTGGCCCTCTTTCATTTTACATTAAGATTTAATTTAAAAGAATTTGGAATAAAAGAAAAGAAGCACTAAAGAAGCTACATTTTTCATCTTTTGTTCTACAATAAATGGCGAACTAAAACTTTCATTTAAAATATTGTAATACAACTTTCAACTGTAAAGCACAAAGACTACACACTAGGTTTTTAACATAAAAGAGGCAGTCCAAGCTTTTAAAGTTCCTTAAATAATAATAATAATAAAGAGTGCAGTCACTTATTCACAAGATCTATTGACTGTAACTCTTGTGTCTCATATAGTACCACTCTTCTCCCTTTCTAGCTAGAAATAAACCTGAGAGAAATCACCCTATAAATATTTTCCCTTCTCAGATATTTGCATTAGGATGACACACATTTTTCCTCTGAATATACATCCTTTTCATGTTTGCTTCTAGAAAGAATATTGTGAGCAGCCCACACTTCTAGCTGTTTTGGAACCCCAAAGCAGGAAAAAATATCCCTACCACATGCAATGGGCAGGCAGGAGATAAAGCCACGAACTAACAGGGAAAGTTGTGCAACAACAAAAAAAAATGATGATGCACTAATAACTGTGTCTCATAAGAGACAAAAGGGATAAAACCAGAAGGTGTAAAAGGAAAATAAAGGATAATAAACTTGAGATTGATGTGTAAAACTATGTCTTCCTTTTAGCAAATCACTGATAGAAGGTTAATTTCTGATTCATGCTCCTTTAAATTAAAGTTGGTCTCAAAAAAACCCCAAAACCCAGCAATTCAGTCATGTTTCTAAATATTGTCTTATGAAGATAAAGATTGCCTAATTTCCCACTTTTCCAAGAACTTTCATATCTAGAATACTGCGTCCAGTTGTGGGCCACTCTGTACAAGAAAGAAAGTGACCAGCTGAAGGGAATACAAGGCAGGTCACTGAGATGGTGGGGCTGGAGCACTTGCCCTTTAACAAGAGTCTGGAGAAGCTGGGCTTGTACAGTTTGGAGCAGAGTTGGCCTTGGGGGACCTAACAGCAGACTGCAGTGCTATGGGGAAGTCCCTGAGGAGATATAGCCAGGCTTTTCAAAGCAATGAAAGCTGGAAAGATGAGAAACAAGAAGTATAAATTGAAATGAGAGAGGTTCATCTGAGCATAAACAGAAGCTTTTCTACCATAAGGACAGAGAGGCAGTGGCAGAAACTGAGAGAGGTTGTTCACTTTCCATCCTTGGAGGACTTCAAGACCCAGCTAAAAGAAGACCTAAGCAGCCTGGCCTGACCTCCTTAGAGCTGACCTGCCATGATCCAAAGATTGGACTGGAGATGGTCCAAGGCCATTCTTCTGTCTGAACAATATGATTTTATGAAATTTCCTTTTTTTATAGAGCTATTTAGTTTACCACATTTGGTAGTTACCTAGTTTATTTCATGTGATAGAAAATCCAGGCAGACATCAGTTACAAGAAATTATTTTTCAGTTTCACAACCAATAAATATGAAGTCTATACTTTCAAAAAGCCCCTGTGAAATCCCATAAAAATACATGAAAACCAAGGTAAAAGCCAATTATGTGTGTCTGCCAAATTCATTAACATTAACTAATGAGAATGTTGACTTCTAAAATTGCTTGTGTCAGGTGGCAATGACAAACTTGATAAGACAGTACTTGCAGAATTACATTAAATAGTTTGCAGCTCATTTCTATCAGTATCAAATATTAGATTAAGACAATAACAACGTTCATGAATTTGAAAGAATTAATTACAAATCTTCTTTAGCAACCCCACTGCATATGCGAATAAAAGGATAAAAATGGCTTTCATTCTGAGGACTTTAAATAGGAAAATGACTCCTGCTATAATAAACAAATAACGATAATTAGTATAATGTCAATATATAATACTGAGCTTTGGTTCTTCTCATCCTGTCAGAGCAGAATTAATTATTTTTCCTCACAAAACTGCTGATAAAGGAGTTGTGCTGCATATTAGGGATGTTTAATGGTTGTTATCAGTGTCTCTGTTATAGAAGGTAAAGATTCAATTTTTGTGTGAGGCTGTGAACTTTCTACTATTTTTAAAAGTATTGCAAAAGACAGAAATATATCTCATTTGCTAACACCTCTAAAGCATATCTCTGCAACATTTGAGATATGAATGTGGATTCAGGTTTGAACACAAGAGACAAGATCAAGATCTGTTGACAGCCTCTTTCTCTCTCCTTCTAGTCACGTAAGGAAGCATGGTATAAGCACCTTTATCGCATTTTACTAGGGGTTTTTCCAAGTCTAGGAAGATAAAACAATATTTATAAACATATGCTTTGCAAATACTTCTGAAAACTTGAAATGTAAAGGAATGTAATCCAAAACCAGAAACATGCACGGTATATGAAGTTGTTCTGAAACATTGTGCCTGTATAAACCGTATGATGAAAATCTTACACAAGACTTAAGCTCTCTTAATGGTTTTTCATTATCAATTTCAATTTACTAGTTTTCTGATTTTTCTGTACCGAAAAAAATCATGAAAAATATGTGTGTCTTCCAAAATTACCTCTAGCTCAGGGATTGCTACATCTGGCTATCACCCAAATACATGAATTCCACATAAGATGGTGAAAGTTATAGCATATCTGGAAAGGCATAGTCAATGAGCTGTCTTCAAGATTCAGTGCTTGTCACTGTGAGCATTTGCATTCACTACTAACAAAGTATGTGTGGCTAAAAATATAAGGCTGTCTCCTGCCCATTTCTTAGGAAAGGATGGATGTCTGTGTGGTATCTTCCTCCAATTCCACCTGCCTGTATCCATCCCCAATGTGAATGAGCGGCTGCCTTGCAGCTGCCTCAGCCTGGCCGGTAGGAGACAGCAGTGCAATGGGCACAGTCTCAAACAGCCAGGTTTCAGTCTGGACTTCCATATTCACTATGTGGAAATTAAATATTTTAGTCTTGGTGGAAATTCTGGAGCTGCTTCTAACAAACAATGAAGTCTGCTTGGAACTTAATGGCTTGACAGGCTTGAATCATTGCTGCTTTCATGAAAAGCATGGTGCCTCCCCAGATCAGACCAGAAGTGGGGGTGAGGCCCTACCACACTTAATTTTCTATTAGGTAATCCTCAGTGGAGTGGCTCTGCATGCAGTTCACTTCTGTTTCACTGGGATTTCTGATGCTGTATCAGCACAGGGATTCACCTCCTTCAAAAATTAAGGCATGCTTTGTGGCTTACTGTGATTGCAAAGCCAGTCTGATAGCAAGCTGCCTTGGAAAGTAGAAGCCTTATTGCCTTGAAATGTCCCTCACGTCTAGTATATTGGTTTAGCCACAAAACAAAATGGAATTAAACAAACCAAAACAGAATCTTTTCCACTGGATCAACCAATTAAGCACTGACTGTACAATCTGTAGATGGGCTACAGGGAGGAGAGGGTTGCAAGGAGACCACAGAACCACATCTTTTACAGTGATTTGTCATTGGTTAGGCTTCACTTTAATGCCAGACAGAGCCTAAGGCTAAAATTTTCTTAGGAAAAATTTTTTTCTTCTTAGATCACATTGGGATGTATAAAAGGTCTCTTGTCTGAAGACAGATTTATAGGAGATCTGAAACCTGCATACACGCGATTTGTTAAAGAAGTATTTCTATTTTCCCTATTGTGTGTCAACAGAAGGTAGTGAACCACTATTAATGTGTTACATTTTAGATTCTCATTAGCCTGTAGTAAGCTGTAAACATATATATCACAATTTAATCCATCAAATTATGTACTCAGTATTAATGAAAACTATACTAATATCACAATAATTCAGAACTACAGTCTAGTAGGACTTCAGACATTATTCAGAAGACTTTTTAAAAAATTATATTAACACAAGGTCTTGATTTTGTCTTTGTAAACTTAGGGAGCAGCAAAATATAAGATTTCATTATAAAATTAAAGCAATCAGGAAGAACATAAAATTGAAGTCAAAGTAAATAGGTTCAAGATCAAAAGCCTTGAATATTCTAGTTATTTCTTTTGCAGACAAGTAAGCAGGAAAGGGGAGAATCACTACTCCTTTCAGGCCATAAAAACATGAATTTTCTCAGAACACAGGCATGCTTATTGTCAACAAAATATCAGTCCTATAAGACCCAAACCTCTTAAATTTTGTCTTTAAAACTAGTGAGATTCTATTAACACTACCACCTGAGATTTTCCAGCCTATATTGCTCTCCCCACCTTGAAAAGAAAGTTATTCCTCATGTGAGATGATTCAGCTGCTGGCAACGCAGGCACTAAACTGCTAGAGTTTGCATCCAGCAGGCAAAACATTTTCTGTAAGATTGAAATTCGAGCCCATCATGTATGAAACAGACTCCAAAGGAAACCTTTTCTGATGAGAAACATTACATCTGAAATAGATTTGATGGCATTTTTTACCTCTAGTATTTTTAATTCTATAATCAGGGGAAATTCAGGTGACTTACATGCCCAATGCAGGCTTGAATGGCCCTAAGTTAGAGAACCAATAGCTATACATGGAAAGCCCAACTAAGTCACTGGTGTATAGTAACTAAAGTTTGGTATTACTCTTAACATGATCTTTGCATTGATATGGAAAAAGTGTGATTTCTACAGGAACTTAAACGTAATTGAAAAAATCCAACCCAAAAATACCAGATATAATCACAAATCCTTTTAAAACACTCTAGATTAGGAGTCACTTTGAATAAACAGTAAACTTTCAAATTTTAGATCACTTTAGCTCTTCAAATGTAACATGAGAGAGCAAGTTATCCCAAAAGCAGAATTCCCAGGCAGAATCTCATCTAGAAAATTACTTTTCTCCGATTGGATTGGGGAAACAACGAATATTCAAGTAGTCAAAATTTCTTTAATTAGTATATAAATGCAGGCTCTCTTTATTTCGTGGTAAAAATCACATGGTATATGTGATTTAAAGCTTCTTGGTTCTCAAAAAATTATGTTAAAGATAGAAATTCAAACAATAACAGTAAAATCTAAACCAGTCAATTTTATGCTCAAAAAATCTTATTAAATTAATGAAATTATCAAGAGCCTGAACACCACGATATTCACAGGTGGGGAGACTTTCTCCTTTGCACTTTTTAAGCCCATGCAGCCCAAAAGTAATCACAAAAATAAAAATCCCAGGAAAATGCTACATTTATCACCTTCAGAGCCATAACTGTTTCTTTTTCAGCAAGGAGAGAGTTCATGTGGGTAGCTTTAGCTGGCTATATGTTGAAAAAACAGCCTTGTTTGATAGGGAGAACTGTCCCCATGGAACATGAATTGGCAAAAGGCCAGAGTCTGTAAGGAAAATTCAAAATCAGTTGCAGCAGAGCAGCAACCCAGAGCTAAAGTATCAATTTTCAAAATAATTGAGTCATTATTTAACACATGAAGTACTCAATAATAAAATATATTATTTTTTTCTCTGAATAAATTATAATAACCATTACAAGTGAATTCAGTAAACACTTTTTTTCACCCATAGTTTTGAGGGAGTAGAATTTCTGGCAGGTACCCAAACAGGTCACCACGAGCAGGATAATGTGGCAATCTGTTATCATTAGCTCTGTTGGAAAGGTTCTGAACACACTAGAGAGAATTAAATGACCTGGAAAACTCAGTCTATGGAAAAGTCTATTGTACTCATCTCCGTTATTTCCACCTCTATGCATCACTGGAACTGTGGAACAGCAAGATTTGCAGTGGTGACAAAGATAAAGGTCATTTTTCCGGTTTTCTTTCATCCAGCGGGAGCCATTTAAGGACTGTTAAATTCTACACATACAGAAAATTACTAATTCCTGTCAGGTCCTTCTGCTCTCTTGGTGTGTTAGTCTATTGATCTGCACATTTGGAAGGCATTACAGACTTGTGTTTCAAAAATCACTGCTACTTTTTTCCTGATCATCACTGTCACAACTGTCAGAATTTCAGATCATCTAAAATAACAATATATTACCCCCCTATACAACCCATTTGAGCAACTGTTTTTCCTAACCCGTGCAATTTTTTCCAGCAAAACTTGAAAGAAAGACCAGTTCTTAACAGATCTATTAAATCTAATCACTATGCCAAGATCCACATGGTGAAGAGAGATACTATAAAGAGAATGACATGGCCTATTCAGAAATGTGCATCAGAGACACTTCTATTGTTTATATAAACATTGTTGCTGTTATTCTCCATTTATTTGAGTGGTTAACTTAAAGTGAAGAATGTGACTTTGACATGCACAAGCTATTCTGATTTAACAGTTTTGTATGTAAACCTTATTCCTGGGAAATCCAACTAAAGATAAATCCACAGCAATGAAAGAAAAGAAACAGGTGAATCAGCAGAATCTTAGGCAAAAATAGAAAAAGAGATCTCTTGCATTTTGGGAAAGGAGAGATGAAAGTATGCCTTGACCTCAAAGTTGAGAAAAAAAATTCAAGGGATTGTGGCAGGGAAGCTCAGTGTTTTCCTTAAATCTTTTATATTTCACACTATGTACTTACTGAGAGGCTGAGGGCATGGACTACCAAATATATGGTTTTGACAGCATATACTTCACCAGTAAATAAGCAGCTCCTGCTTAGGCATAAAATTATGCCAAATCACCTTTCTTCTTTATAGAAGTGTAACAAAATACAGCACAGTTTGTGTTTCATTGGAAATTTATGTTAGTTTTTATATAGCAATTTCTGTTTTTGAGCACTTTATCATTTATGACAAATGAACCACATGAATTTAAGAAACAGACACAAGACTCAGTTCTGCTCCGTTGCAACAGAGGATGAATTTAACATCTCACACAAAGGCTGGCAGGCCAGAAGTTGGTTCTGTCACTTGATATTATGGATTAATGCAGAAAGAATATCTACATTAATGATCCTGAAATATTTGTCAAAATTTGACTATCTTAAACTTCCAGTCTAAAGACTAACAGAATTCTGCAGCAGTATACACAACTATTTAGCCTATAAGAAGTTATTATCCTGAGAAACAAAAACCCGTGGGAAATTAAGTTCTCAAACAATTATGTCTTAAACTTATCTTTTCTATTCTTAGGCAAGAAAGATAAAAGAATTATTTTTCATTTATATCTTGGGGAAAAAAAACCCTCTTCCCTCTTCTCTTCTCTTCTTCTATAACTTCTTGCTCATCAAAACCATTAAAGACACCTCTTAGATTCCAGAAAACCTGCCTTATATGCATTCAGAACCAAAATATTTTTTATATAACAAATATCCTTCAACAAATTTGCTACTCTTATAACACTCATAGAGAAAAAACCCAACAAGTCAAAATTCACTTACCAATCTTTCCTATGCTTTTAGTGCAATACATTTCCAAGAGCAGGACAATGAGTTAAACTGCCTTATATTTAAAATGACACTGTGAATCTACTCATATCAAGTTCATCAGTTCTAATTCAGTTATGTCTTTTGGAGGTCACTGTCTATCTCATTCATTACAGTGGCTTTCTGGTTCTCTGATATGATTCTCAATTAGTTGGGTAGGCAGGTAAAACATCTGACATCCAACAATGAACTATGTGCTTCCAAATATGTTTGCACAGCCACACATTACACTTTAGCAAGCTCTTTACCTTAACCCATTAAGAAACCATAGTTTGAGGTTAAGAATAAAGAATCAACTCAAAAATTAATTAGAGGTGTTCTGAACTACATGATCATAAGTCATTCAGCTATGAAATGATAAAGCACACCAGTTAACAGATAACCGCAGACATTTACTCCGTCTTATTTCAATCTGTGGCTGTACTCATGATAAATTTAAAGTGAATAATCATCGTTTGTCTGTGTAGTGAATATCAAATTCAAATTACTCAAATCTACAGCTGCTGTATCACAATGGTTTATATCACAACAGGCTCTTAATGAACAAAGCACTTTCCATATTTACCTGCTTTGTTAGTACAGACTTGTATTTATTCAATACTCTAGCAAAGTATGCCCTGAGTTACACAAACCACTTAATATAAGTTGGGAAAAAAATTTAAGTTGTAGCAGGGGGCATTATCGTTGACCTTCATGAGGTTTACCTTTGTGGAACTCACTTTTGATTTCAGAGTCATGCAACAAACCCACCATATTCTAGACCTAGACAGAGCCACACTGAAATACCTGAGAGGTTAGACGCGCAGTATAGACTTTGTGACTTGTCCACAGAGATTCCCAGACCTAATTATTTGCTACTAAACATGACACAAAATTTAGATTTAAAAACCTATTCAGTGCATTCAAGTTAGGAGTATACTGCAGTGACTATTTTAAAACACTTACAAGGAGTGGTAAACACTTTCAAAACAGAACCTTCTACAAACCCATGGTGAGAAACGTTACAATATCACCCATAAAACTAGATTTGTTATTTTAATCTCTGTTCCATTTGTAACCTAATTCAGTTTAAATTGCTTGTGAGAGCATCTGTGTTGATTTGAACTTTATAAACTAATAAAGACAAAAAAATAAAGACAATAAACCTATCCCAAAAGCAGTTTTGCCTAAATATCCAATACCTGAACTTTCCTGTTGGCTGTACGGAAGTCGTTCTTCTAAACAGAAATGATCTCCACAGATTAGGTCGTGTATGAGTGAAAGCCGATGATGCTCAGGAACTGTACTGGATCAAAATGTATTAGGACTCCTTTTCTGTAATCTGTGGGGGAAAAAGAAGTTACGTGTGTGTAGAGCTGTACTTGAAGTATTAGATGTCTCAAACCTTCTACTCTGTGGACATATGTTCATTTGGCTCTTTATATTTCATTCCTTGCACATTTCATGACATGGCAGCGGTGGTTGGCCCTATGAATTTAATCTGAGATACCTGTCTTGCTTCAGAGTGGATACAGCATTCAAAAGTGTTTGTTTTATGCTGTTTGGTGGGAAAAATGTTATTTCTTACAATGAGAGCAAGAAATTAACATAATTAAGAGAAATTGAGGGTTCTTTTTTATCTGCTACCCTTCAAAGAAAGGAGAGTGTTGGGAAGAATGGAAAAGGTACAGGTTTACAATATTAGCTTCTTAAGTTCATGCATACTCATCTATAATGGAAGGAATATAAAATAATTTCTGTTGTTTGAATTTAAACCAGCTCATGAGCATTTTTCTAAAGATGCATTCTTACAGGATTTTTTTTAGAGTAGCCTTTTCCAGATAACATGCAATTACAACTTTGTTGATTATTTCATTTTTGAAGCACTCATTTGAAATTACGCTAGAGGCGTGTGTCTCCATTTAGCTTATTATCATAAATAAAGTAGAGCATGACTTCCTTAAAATAATTATTTTTGAACTATTCATTCATTAAGTTAAATTGACAGCAGAGAAATCACAACACTTTTAATAAATTTGAACAATTGTTAGCAAACTCAATTAGGAAAGCAAAAACACCCCTAACCTCTCCCTCCTACAAAAAAACAACCAAACAAAAAACTCCCAAACAACCCAAACAAAAATCCCCCCAAAACCCAAACAAAAAACACTGTTGTGGTGTTACATGAGTATTTGGATTAATTTTCACATGAAGGCTAAAAAGCACTCTTTTTCCTGAAAGAATGTTTGTTAACTAAACAATTAACACAGTTGTATCATCTTAAAGCTTTTCCTTTTTCTATTTTCTTGTACTCAGCCTGAGTTGGGTTTTCAAATGCTTCTTCCTTTGACTTTCTCAATCTTTCATCCTAACAAAATCAGGAGAATGTCTTGTTCCAATTTCCTGTCTACTTCACCTGTTTTCCTGGGAAACAAGCAGCAGCTGGAAGTGCATCTATTAAATAGTTTTGGGCCTAGCCAAACCAAACCAACCAAATAAATAAAAGGCAACTAACTGTCCTAGTCATACCTGTTTATGTGATTGGCAGGAAACGTATTAGATGTCCAAATTTCTTCTACCAAAGCACTGTGGTAGAACTGACTACCAGTTTCATAGCTAATTCACTTGATAATTATGAGCAATCTTCCCTCACTCTACTAGCCTTGGAATTTGAATTAAAATTTTTGCCTAGACCTTGCCTTTGGAAAGGCACTGAATTCAGGGACTGGAGAGCAGCTTTGACTTATACTGCATATTTTGAAACAAAAACCACCAAACTAACAAGCAAACAGTATAAGGGAGAAAATCTACTGCTGTTGTTTTTAATTTTTTTTGTTGCCCAGCCTAGAGGATAAGAATTTACCTAAGTGATATTACAGCTCTGCCCTGTACTGCTTGAATGATTCAAAGCTGCATCTGCAGTCCAGCAACCACTTTGATCTGTGAAGCAAAGGAAGGCAATCTGCTCATCCTTTTTTTAGAGTTGGCTCACCTTGCAGAAAATAGCGAAATTTTATAAATATTATGAAGACAAAGATTAAAGAAATCTAGTCATGGAGCCACCACATGGGAAGAGAGAGAATTAGATCTTTCCCTTCCCTTACAGTATTTATATAATTGCTAATGATAACTCAGTGTAAGCAAATATCCATGTGAATACCAAGTACCCTACTAATACACTCTTCTCTGGTCTATTTGTCACCCACATCAGCAAGTAGTAAAGCTTGTGATCTAAGAAACCTTCAAAGTTGCATTTCATAGCACAACTTTGACACTTTTAGTAAGGAATGTCATTCCTCCCTCCTCTCTTTTAAGCATCTATTTGTTAGCAGCTATTTAGAGACACATCCTAAAATGGGTGAAACTACTCCTCCTTGGAAGACACAGGTTCAATTCCTGTATCTGACAGAAGCACTTCCACGCAATCACTCTTTATTTCATTTGACTACACCATGAGCTTCTCCAATCAGCACCCGGATATTGCAGATCTCAGCCCTGAAGCGTTTACATAAAAGTTAGAAAAAGCCCTAGATACTTCTCTGAGTGGAATGGATTCTGTAGCCCAGTGAATAAGACATTGTCACTGCTATCAACATGCCATGATCTTTTTACAAACTTTTCAAGGCCATGAGGCAGCCAGGTTTACTTTGAACTTGTCTTACCTAGGTAAACATAGTTATAGTTGCTAGAGCTGTAACAGCGACTTTTAAATGACCAAGAAACTAGTCTGTTTAATTTTGCTTTTGCTTATCCTTCCATGGTAAAATTTTCATACATCTGGTAGTCACAAGTAGTTTTTCTGTATAGAATCTAATATTTGTGACTCTAGCATAGCAACATAGCATAGAGGAATACAGTTGTGATATGACAAAATAGACCTTGAACAGTGGGACGCAGCATGCAGTGCAGAGAGGGGAAGACACATAATGGTAAGAAATAGGATACAAGCTGATGTTCAAGACCCAATAGCTATAAACACCCTACTAATGACTAGCCAAGGAAGTACAGACCTGTCAAAACCACTTTTAAAGACGGCAGAGAACAAAGAACAGGTATCTAATATATGTAAAATATGCCTTAATTAGTAATTCCAGAAGAAGCAAGCACTTGAAAAATAGTGACAAATAGCAAGTTGTGAGAAAGTTGCCAAACACAGAAAAAGTCCCTTTGTGAGTCTAAGGCGAAGAAGAAGAAAACATTCACATGAGTACCTGTGAAGGACTAAGGATGCATTAATTAGCTCCATCCTCTTCCTCTGCTGAAGCCAACATTTAGATCCACGTGTTGGGAAATCAAACTTAGTAGGATAAAAGTGCAAAATATCAGGAATGTGTGTATGGAAATTTCAACTTCCTCTGTGATAGTATCATTTTTGTTATTTTCAATTTCTGTATTTTTTTTTTTTTTAAATTTTCCTGTAATAATAGGTACTGAACTAAAAAGAAATCTCCAAGAGAGAGTTAGGATTTAAATTATACTAACAATAAACTATTGAATCTACATACAACATGTGTTTCTCTTTTGGCCATAAAAATATCTTGAGCATAAAAATTCTGCTTTTTCAGTGCACCTTTTAAAACTAATTCCTAGCTATTATTAAGCTGATCAATCATTTGCCTGCAAAGCTTACAGCTACACCTGGGAAAGAAAGACATTGCCCTTAAGAATCATGTCATTCCATGGTGTTTCATATTTATATGTTTTTTATTTTGTAATGGAAATTAAAAACAAACTTACAAATTGCCTTTTGACAATAATAATGCCAAATTACTCCTCTTAGTATAGTTCAAAATTAACTTTTTTGTTTCCTTGAGTTTCTTTCTCTTGTATAAGTTACAGAGGTATATATCCATGACCTGTTTGAGTGTATGTGTATAATATAAGCCATCATTCTGTGTTCATCCATACCCACATGCCAATACATTATTTTTTAATTTTATTTTTAGACTGATTTAACATGAATTAACAGGAATAATTTATCTGATTTTTTTACTAATAATGGTCACAGATTTCATTTTTAAAAACTTGTTTTGTTTTGAAAATAAATATAAATCTGTATTATTTTCAGCTTTGTACTGAATGTCAAAAATATAATTGTAAAAGAAATGTTGCACAGTAACATGGAAGCATGATGCATTAAAAGGAAAAGAATCACAATTTATTTAAACATTTTATTAGATATAAACATCTGCAGATCACTAAATTCCACAGAAGGTGGGCTAGCCATTAGGTTTCAGTAACTGAAAGAAACAATAAATCACAGCTTTTACTTTTACAGCCCATTACACACAAAGGTCTAAAACCTTTCTATTTGCAAGCCTCAGAGTACTCCGGCTGCAGAGTCTTTAACTTTCCAACTTTCTGTGACTAATAGATGCTATACTGTAGGATGAACAGGAAATTAGAGTGGAGAGAGGTATAAAATCAGTATCCTGAGAAAGCTTGTGCAAGAGGCATGTGAAGAATAGCTCACTGTAAGGCTACGCTGTCTCTCAGTGATCCTCAGACAAGACAGATTACATTCTCATTAATGACCATTTAAGAATCACTGCATTTTTATATGTTAGAAAGGAGAAGAAGTTATAAAGCTATTAAATATAACTTTATATATGTGGAAGGGCAAGGTAGGAGAGGCAAATAGAAGTGTAATAGATTCGGGGAGATATTTGATTGAGACCTGCTGTAGTTGGCAAAAAGAAAAACCAGCTTGATAGTTGTATAGATCTTTCTCCTGCTTTTGACCTCACATAGGAAAGTTATGCCCTTCTAAAATTTTATTCTGTGTAGAAGGGTAAATCCTTTATTTTTCATTAAAATATCCTGTCAGTTGACTTGCCCTTCAGCATTTATTAAACAAGTCTACTGTTTCTGAAGTAGCCTGGTTCAGAAAAAGTAGTTACCTCTTCTCACTTCTCAATTCAGTAATTCCACCTTTTTTCTTGAAGTGGCCAAATCAGATCTTTCTCCCACTTAGTTTAGCCTCTTTCCTACTGTGTCAAACAGGCCCACAGTCCCCAGATACTTTGAAAATGTGTCACGGCATCATTGTCTGCCTGGAAAAAAGAAGCTTCTCTGAGAAATGCAATACCTCCCACATTGAACTAGAGGAAACACCAGACACCCTCAGACACATGAAGCAGGTTTCACTATCTATGTCTGTATTACAGGGAAGAGGTTCCTGCTGTGCAACCAGACTACCTGGTGACTGCAAGGCAGAGAGCACCATCCTCAGCAAACACAGTTTCCATTAAGATCAAAGACTACTGTGTTCCTAAATGTCCTCTGGGGGCCTTGTACTGTAGGTTACACTGAGGAGTAAGCTTGCTATAAAAAACCCCAAGTATTTCTACTATGTGTGTGTGTTTCAAGCCTGCTTTTGAATTCTTAGTGCAATGTGTTCCACTTAGAACCTTTTTTCTTCTACTTTTTTCTTCATTCTATTTCTGGTACTGTACAGTCTTCACAGCTGAAGATTACAAAGAGTGTAGGTATACCAGGACATCTTAATGGCAAGAAATTCCTCCTTAGACTCCTTATCAAGTGTACTGGCCATTACAGGTCATATTTCAGCCCAAGCGTTTTTAAAAAACAATTTTAAATAGAGCTTAAGCACATAAAACTACTCCATGAGTTAGCTATTTCTCCCATCTCACATTATCCTTTAATGTCTGCTTTAAATTTACCCATCTAGAAATCAAATGTATAACACAGGAAAGAGTTTCTACTGGTTTATTTGGAAGTGTGAAAGTGTTTCTGTCCTTGTGCGATGGGCAACAGTCTGGTCAGCCTAAAGAACGCTGTGTCTAATTCTGAACTTAAATTCAGTAGAAAAATATTCCACTTAGTAAAAAAAAGTCAAATCTTGAAGTTATGAGAAGTTATTTACTCGCACTAGGGAATGGTAGATACCATGGTGACTAGTGGCTGATGATCCTCTTCCCTGTCTTTCATAGACTTCACCAGTAGGAAAATTTTTAAAAAACCTGCGAGTCTAGGAACTTCTTTCAAATATATGCACATAGTCTAGAGCTCAGTAATTCCAAACCAATAATTTCATAACACATTTTTAATCTGGTAGACAGAAGTGGAGGTTTTTATTCAAGTCCTTAAATGTATAGCAATACATCCATCTTTAAATTTAAAGGATATATTGATATTCACAAGTAATTTTGTACTGCCTACTGACATATACCTTCCACCTACAAGCTTATATTGATTGTTGCCATATGATTGATTGCTGATGATATTGACTGTTGCCATACTATTGCTTGATAGTATATTATTGATTGCTGATAGTAATTTTTAATTGCTATATATATATTCATTTTGTTAATCCTTTTTATATTTGCTAGTGATGATTTCTGTGTTAGGATTCTTGTTACCTTATTACCAAAATCTTGCTGATTTTGGTGGTATATTTTATACTCTGCAATAATGTAGATGAATTTTGAGGAATAAAAGCGACCATCTCCGTGTGTCTTACGGAATCCTGCAAACCCACTGCAGCAATTTCTGTACACACAAGCTGCGTAACCCTGGGTTACCCAGGTCATGACACTTTGCTACTGAGTTTAATCTCACATTTTTTTTGTGCATATTATCTTCTCATAGTGCAATCTTCTCCAAGGGTTCTGTCCTGCAACTAAGTTTGCTCCGACACAGTAAAACATACGTATATTGCTGGGAGAAGGAAACCGTAAGAGAGTTCCTTGCCCAAACCTGTTTTCCAACTCCACTCCAACTGGATCTTCATGTTCACTCATAGGGCCACCTTTCTACCAGACATGATGCTTCCGCTGGCACTGCTGCTGCACCACTGTTGGTAAAATAATACCCTTTGGAAACAAGCCCACTGTCGTTTCTGGTTGCCAGTGCAAGTACTCATCTCATGGTGAACACCTCTGAGCTCAACTTCTGTTGCACCTGTTTGCACAGATTCTTTTTAATTGTGGAAAAATACTTATTTCCAAGTCTAACTAACAGGATGTTTTCTTTCAACTTTGTAACCACAGATGATTTTTCACAGCTATATATCACTCTCTAGGAGGAAAGACAGAATTATGACTTACTGTGTTTCTCTCTTTTTTTGACTCATAATTTATGCAATAATGTGGATCAGCGTGCAGTGAAGACTGACTCAAGTCTTGTTTTTCAGAAGACCTGGCAAATAGCCACAATTAATCAACGTGAGTCTAAGTTTCCCTCTGGTCTTGTTTGCAGTGCTTCCAGTATGTGTAACATAATAATACTAACATGGCTGAGGAAATCTCTCGTTATATAACACAAGCAATCCTGAAAAGTTTTATAAATAATTTCAATCAACAGACTTTGTGAAGGTTATTATTTTCTATTTGCAGATAGGAAAATCAGGGAACAATATTTTCCAAGTCAGCATTTAAAAAAAAAATAAAAAGCTTGAAATCACCAATCACCTGGGGTTTTAAGACGTTGACTTTGAAATGCCCTAATACTATCCTAATTGTTGAATATATCAAGTACCTGCAGCTCTCATCACCTTTAACTGCTGTTCTCTCTGTTCAGTGCTTCTCAGAACAAACTCTGTGGTAGGTAACAAAAGGAAGACACCCAAACTTTGTGCAGCTGCTTGCAAATTGGGACCTTCTAAGCGATTTTCACAAAGTCAAACAGTGAGCCACTGTCTAAACAGTAAAAGAAATTAAGTCTCCTGCCTGTCACTTTACTTTGGAAACATGCTGCTTCTCATTCTCTCATTCTCCTTCAATTAGAAAAGAGTGGTCTATTAAAGCAGCAAGGAAAATAGCAATACTTAAGAAGTCACTACAAGAGAATACATAATGCCAGAGTAAAGATCAGACAATACGCAGTGCCTGTAATTAAAAAACAGTAAGGACAAAAGATGACTAAACTATTCCCTCACGCAAAGGTACTGAGAGGCAGCACCGTGATAACTGCAGAGCGAGGAAGGCTCAGTGGCTGAATAGCGGCCTCAGTGGCTTTGCCATGTCATTCAGAGCATTTTCTACCCAAGTCATGGTGAAAGTAAGTTACAGTGGGAAATGACACATAGATGCCACAATTCTGTTCAAATTAAATATAGGTGGAGCAAATGAGGTAAAAGTCAGAGACACATTTTAGGACTAGTCATACAAGAATTTAATGAAGATCAGCAGAGTATATTTTTTTGTTTACTAAGTGGATGATCAGGGGGCAGATAAATAATTTGAATGCTTTAAATATAGGAAAATTCCTTTCTAAAAATATCAGTTTCATTAAAGCCATGTTGCAATTGTGATAGAAAAAGTGTGATTTAGAACAGATTCCAGATTTAGAACTATTAAGAAATGAATACTAAAGGCACTAATTTTACTAAAAATGTTATTGCAACACACATGAGTGTCTGCACACTGGCATTGCTTTCATTGCTTCCGTAATGTGAGCCCAGCTGACTGAAGCCCTCTCCATCACTCTGACGCTATTAAGTGCCCACATTTGTCCTCTTACTCTCTTTCCCACATCGCCCTGTGCCTCAAATCCTGGTTAGTTTGAAGCTAGTGCAACTCTCTGTCCCAGAGAATCCTAGATCTTTGTTTCTCCTTATTCCTTGGGTTCTGAACACCTTCCTTTCTGCCCTCCTTCTCTTCCTCCATTTCCCCTTTCCCTTGCTTCTCTTCATCAACCTTAGAAGTTCATCTATGTTAGAGGCTAAATTAAAATGCCGGTAGAGGGACATGGCTAAATCTGGAAAAAAAGTCTTTAGATTCAGATGAAGGTGCCTGGCTTAGCTAATCACATGCCAACATCTCTACATGCTTCTCGTGCTTTACTATTTTTCTTTTTTAATCTCTCAATGGTTTCCAGATGAATAATGCTCTTCCTCTTAGTGTTGGAACTCTTAAATATTCAGAGTTGCTTTGGTATGTTATTGAAAAAGTCATCATGTCATTGGTGCATGGAGAAACATTATCAAGTAAAGATCTCTCCAGCTCATCTTGCGACACAAATCCTAATAGCATTTCTAATATTAATCTTCTAACAACATACAGCCTACTCAGGGAACTACACACCATTCAGCCTTACCTCAGTCTCTGGGAAGGTTATGGATCAGCTAATGCTGCATACTATTTCCAGGCACATGAAGGATAAGAAAATCATCAGGAATAGTCAGCATAGCTTCCCGAAAGGGAGGTCACGCTTGACCAGCTTGATAAACTTGTACGATGAAATGACTGACCTTGCAGAAGTGAGGAGAGCAGTGGCTATTTTCTACCTGTACTTCAGCAACACATTCACACTGTCTGTGGTAAGATACTCACAGATGAGCTCCCGCTGTATGGGCTGGATGAAAAGACGTTGAGATGAAATGAGTACTGACAGAATGGCCAGACCATTCTGGTGGTGATCAGTGGTGCAATATTTAATTGGAGGCCAGAGACTGGTGGTACACTCCAGGGGTCAATACTATGTCCAGTCCACTTCAACACTTTAATTAATGATTGTATGATGATACTCTCATCAAGTTCGCAAATGACACAGGAAGAGTGGCTGTTATACCAGAGGGTCATAGAATATCCTGAGTTGGAAGGGATCCACTCACAAGGATCATTGAAATCCAGCTCTGGGCCCTGCACAGGACATCCTAAGAATTAGACCATGAGCCTGAGAGCATTGTCCAAACACTTCTTGAACTCTGTCAGGCTTGGTGTTGTGACCACCTCCCTATGGAAGCAGCTCCAGTGCCCAGCCATCCTCTGTGTGAAGAATCTTTTCCTAATATCCAACCTTAACCTCTCTGACACAATTTCGTGCTGTTCCCTTGTGTCCTATCACTGAACACCAAAGATACCAGTGCCCGCCTCTCCACTTTCTCTCTTGAGGAAACTGCAGACTGCAGTGAAGTCTCGTCTCAAACTCCTCTTCTCTTCATGAAGACGCACATAAAATTATTTTCAGAAATACGTGAATATTTCATTATTCTGAAGGAACAGTATTTTTTTTTTTTTAAACAAAGAAAACCACCATACACCAGAAACAATATTTCCTTCAAATTGCTTGTGATTTCTTTTTGGAATTTCACAGACTTTTTGCATTGTTGTTCCTAGCTTTCCTCGAAAAGGCCTGGAGTAATAAATCTCTTCAATAATTATCAGGTAAGTTAGAAACATTATGACGAAGAAGATCATAGTAGCATGTGTCCTACTCAACAAGTGAGTGCGACAAAGCAAAGTGCATGATCCTTTTTGCTGCCAGTATACTGAGGTATGCACTAGAAATCTACAGGGCAAAGCACATAGGCATATTTTTTGGCCCATTTGTGCCTTAAAAAAGGCTTTCCGGGCCAGAACTGGGCACAAACCCAGATAATTTTTTTTGCACTGAGCTTGCTCTGGAGAAAACACTGACTGTTAAACTATCCTCAAATCACCAGATACTTGTCTTGTGTCATTTGAAGTCCAGCAGATGTAAACTATGAATTTTCAAAGTAAAACTGCATTCATAAGCTTAACATGTTTGATAAATGAACTGTAATTAGCATTCCTTGTCAATTGTGTGTTGTGTCTGTTTTAAGTTGTTTTACATTGCTCCATTAGAAAAGGAAACATTATAAAATGATGTTGAGTTTGCACTTTCATGCATGGAACAAATGCGTGATACAGATACAAAAATCCAATTCAAAATAAATTATTATTATTGTTGTTATTACTATCATTACCATCCTTCACTGTGCTCAGGCTTTTTTTCTCAAATCCTAAACAAATAGCCCAAAGAGTAAAAGTGAGAAGAATCATGTGCTGAGATAAAGACAGTTTAAGAGGTAGGAAAAAAGCTGTGTGCACAAGCAAAGCAAAAGAAGGAACTCATTCACCACTTCTCATGAGCACGTGGTTAGCTATCTCCAGGAGCACCAGAGTTCCACCACGTTTAACAGTGAGTCAGGAAGACAAAATTCATCACTCCAAACATCCTCCCCTCCCTCCTTCTTTCCCTCCTTCCTTCTTCCCCCAGCTTTATATGCTGAGCATGATGCCATATGGCATGGAATATCCCTTCTGTCAATTGTTGTTAGCTCTCCTGGACGTGTCCCCTCTTAAGACTTTGTGCATGCCCAGTGCCCTCACTGCCAAGGCAGTACAAGAAATCTTTGTGTTAGCTCTGTTCAGCAATAAGTAAAACACAACTGTGTTATCAACTCTGTTTTTACCACAGATCCAAAACACGGCCCAATACTGGCTACAATGAAGAAATTAATTCTATCCCAACAAAAAACCAGTATAATCAGCTCAGAATATTTTTTTTTCAGTCTTCTCTAGGATTAGCAAAGGCAAAGTAGGGAGTAATTTACAGTAAGGACTCATTCAGCACAGCGTGATGAGGTCCGTGTATCAAAGTGTTGGATCAGTTCCCTACAGGATACATTTGGCCCATGGAGTTTACTGTAGGGTAGGTTAATCTGTACTGAACATTCATAGAATTGTAGAATGGTTTGAGTTGGAAGGGACCTTAAAGATCACCTAATTCCAGCCCGTCTGCCATGGGCAGGGATGCAACTCACTAGATCAGGTTGCTCAGAGCTCCATCAAGCCTGGCCTTGGACACTTCCAAGGATCAGGCACTTACTACCTCTCCGGGTAACCTGTTTCAATGCTTCACCACCTTCTGAGTGAAGAATTTCTTACTAACATCTAATTTAAACCTGCCTTTTAAAACTCAGTTTAAAATCAGTTTCAGGACCTGGAGAGCCTTTGCTGGACTCTTGGAGAGGAATTTCCCATTTTATGTCCTTGAAATCTGTTTAGTACATACCAAAACCACACTGCAAATCTAATATAAACACAAAGAAGGAAGGTCAAGGTACTTACATCAAAGCCCCACTAGTCCGTTGAATCAAAATGCTGGTGCATTCCCTTTTTCCTTTATTCCTCTTTCCTTTCTTTTTCTGTTTCCCCTCCCACTTTTCCCTTCCCCTTCCCTCTCCTGAACAGGAAATGTCTCATGATTGCTTGACATTTCCCAAGAAAGAGAATTATCTCCTGAGTAGCTGAGCTGCTACCATGGAACATTGTATAATGTTTAACAATTATTATCAATATTTATAACACTTTCCTGTACAACAAGTTCAGTCACATTAGCAGACAGGAGTGAAAAGTACATGTATTCATTAAAAGAATTAAAGCAGCAGTAGCAGCAGCAGGTCATCTCTTTAAAATTTGAGTTGCATCCCTCTTGAAAGGACTTGCCTCTTTAACCAGTTTCTCCTTTTTGAATGACAGATTGACTGGTTTTTAAAAAGATCCTCTTACTCTAGATACACAAGCACAAAAATTGCAAAAATTTTATTTGAGTTTGATAAGGAAGGCAAATGGAGAAATAAGTCAGATTTTGTTTTGAATATGTTTGAGGGTGGGGGAAATAACTTTCGATGTATTTGATTATTTTTCATGGGGAAATTTCTACTGAAGTTTGGCACAAGAACATTAAAGAAAATACTGCAGAAAGAAAAGACAATTTTATGAAAATACTCCTAAAGATGCAGCAATTAAAACATTTATGCAAGTAGTGTAAATATTTGCTGTATATTAGTTTCAGCATGCAAAACTTGAATGCATCTATCCTTAGACAAAGTTGTCGGAAGCCACCTTGGCAAATTACTGTTCTATACACGCATACTTGTCCTTAGTTTCAAAAAGATATTGACCTCTCATCGTTGAATAGAATGAGCACACATCTCTTTTCCTCCTCTATAAATAAGATAGCAATTTCTCATGAAAAATGAAAATAATTTGGATTTATGTTGACAAAACATCAGTTACAATGGGAGCAGATATAGAAGTTTGTTTAGGTGTATGCTCATGCTGGTAAAAACTAAAAAAATCTTATATTTGTTTCTCAAGTGAAAATTAGCAATAGTTAAAAAAAAAAAAAGAAAAGAAAAAACTGAAATAAAGGATTTTCTGCGCAGGTCTTTCCATAAATTCCAGAATAACCATTAATCACCAGAAAAAATTAACCTGATTTTGTGAACACTTTTCATCTGAACAACTGTAGCCGTGACTCTTTGTGTTAGTGAGTATTATTCTAAAATTACTATTGTTTAAATAAATATGCTATTTATCATCACAAAATCCCCCCATGGTGCTATATGAATTCTCAGTATTGCAACAACCAGTACATAAACCGTAGTACTACACAGGTTTCAAGGTAGCTAACAACAGCTGGGGGCTGACTCCGTGAATGATCCTTTGTTCACAAAGCGGTGACCTTTTCCTTGTCTTAAGAAACCATTTTAGTTATGGATTTTAGCAAGTAACAGCAATCTAGTAGGCACATATGAAGTTAAATGGAAGTAGTTAAGGATTTCAAATACATCCTATATAGAGAATTGATTATGGTATTCCTTCAAAAGCAATCTAAATTTTGTACTGCTCTCTTCTATTAATCCTGCCTGAATTAAGATCTTTTAATTAGACTGGAGTTGAAGCTATGTAAGGACTGTCTTTGGGTGGAATATAACCCAAATGGGTGAAAACATGACTTGCTAAAAATTACCTCCATAAATCTATATTAAGATTATGGTGACCTTTTTAATGTTTGAAGAATCGCTTTTTTTCTCTGCTTACTGTAGAGTTAGCATTATATGTATCTGTATAAATAAAACTGACTAATTAAGATATCATTTATTTTCAGTATTGGATATGTAACTGTGGATCGAAACAAAAAACCAAGATTTGAAGTATGGACCTTGTTTTGATGATGCTGTTTCCAATCTGAAAGCAGGTTTTTTTTGTCACATACATTCACTATTTTTCACTCTGTCAATTGCCATATGAAATTTTCAGAATTCACAGCACTTCTCCTTCCTTAGATTCATTGTGGGGAGAGATGTTAAATATGTGTAGTAGCAGAAAACTACTTCTTGTTTTAAATTTGGTATATGCATCTTATATCAAATATTGTGTTTTTTCTCTTCCATAATGTCTTCACATGATTCGATTTTTAGATAATAGTTTTCATAATTAATGACAGAATACTAAGAATATGAGATGAAATTTTACACGGCTACACATTTTGAATAAAACATCTTGTATATTTAGACAGAAATTTTTAACATTGCATTCAGTTTGCTACTTCTTATGCATTTTTACTTTTTGAAGTCAAAGCTAGAGAAGGATAAATTAAAATGTCCTAAATTTTGACCCCTCAGTCACAGTCAATCATGGTTAACACTGAATTCCTCTTTTCTGTCATTAACCAAGTCGAAGGATAGTTCGTAATATGTGCATCATGCTTTTTTGGTGCAGTCTCAAAACATTTCAGAAAAAAAGAGGTTAAGTCTTCAAAAATTCATTTTCCAGTTATGGAAAAGAAACAGACTTAATTATTTTTATGAGAGGTTTTAGAAATTAGCATACATTTAGAGATGGTGACAGCCTTGACAAGCTATCACCACAAAAAAACCTGATAGTATGATCATTTTCAGTCTCTAAAGTGATATGCAGTTAATTAGAGCAGGCTCAATGTATATATGCTGTCAGTTATCTGGAATATAAGTCTTGAAGTTTAAGTCCACGTAAAACATAAAATTAAAAATAAAACCAAACACTTCTGAGTTTCAGGGAATTATAGAAACTTTAACTAAGCTTAGTTTTTTAGTTAGGTGAAATCTTAATAACTTATAACGCTTATTTTCTTCAATTTTCTTGAAACTTTGCAAATTCCTTTGACCTAAAAACTGGCACATTAACTGCCATAGGCAAAGTTTTGCAAAGACAAAGAAAATGCAAGTAAAAGCAGAAAGTAACAGTGTTTAAACTGGAAACTGTGAAAGCCTAAACACTATAGCAATGGTAAATCCTCATAGCAAACCAGATATATTTCTTGCATATTTTTATATAGACATCTATCTGTTCATATACCTATTCTTTTTCCCTCTTTCTCTTTATTTTATATAGACTCAAGTATTCATTGAGTAATAAAATGGATGCACTGTAGAAGTTTTTGTGGAGTTAGCTAATGAACTGGTTCCTTTTAATACTTTCAGAAATTACCTAGAATTCCACTGTAATGTGTATTTTCAGACAGAAATGCTGCTGAAGAAAAGCTTGAAGATATTCTTATAAACTGAAAAATGGTATTGTAAACTAATGTAATAAAAATAACACTTAAGAAATATTTGAAACAAAAACAATCCACTACATTATGAAACAAAGATCCTTCAGTGTAATTCCTATGAAAGCTAAGCCAAGTAAAGCTGAATTTTGAAATGAAAACAGTGAGATTTGGAAAGCAAAGCCTCTGGGGTAAGAATTACTTCTTAAATTTCCTTTTCTGTCAAGGAGAACCTTTGTGACCTCAGGCAAATCAAGACAGGGCTGACATCTATGGGCCTGTCATCTCCAGCTAGACTACTGAAGTACAAAGTGCAGTCCTTGTGTGTGGTACTGGCATCTAAGTATCTTCAGACTTCAAGACCTATTGTATCAATACTTGGTGACTTTTATTAATTTTTAGATCAGTGCTGTATGGTATTGAGAAGCTGGTTAGTCCTTAGTTAAGCAGGAGATTGGCATAGATGATCTCTCTTTAATCCTAATTTTTAATATGACTCTTTCCTAAACATCCCTGTGGATCTTTCCCCTACATGTGTTTTCTCCCTTAGTTTGAGCAACAAGTCTTTGGAGACAATAGCTCTCTTTTACTAGGTTTCTTAAAGTATATAATACATCAGCTGTAATTTATAACCTAATCCCATAACACACATAATCACAGAATCAGGAGGCTTAATCACTATAATGTTATCAAATGACTAGAAATCATTTTCTGTCTTTGGAACTTAACTATAAATCAGACTTCTGTCATAAATTAATTATTTTTTCTAGAAATTATGCTAGCTATATTAAATATACCTTAAGCTGCATGTAGCTATAAGCTTCCTAAAAGCCAGCAGATACCTTTGCACTCAGACATTCATATTACATGTTTAGGGAAGAAATGCTGCAGTGTTCCAAGATATGTAAGAAAAAATTGTTCTTGTGTTTTAGGTAACTTGTTCTTTTGCTCTCTCAGATATGCATGTTTAATGAACAGCTTTGAACATATTTTGCATGTTTTGATTCATGTTACTTTACAATGAAGTGAATAGAGAAATATCAACAGTTACTGGTCCTGGACTGATAAAAGACAGGTCAGCTGAAATGCGTGTATTTGTTCAAAAATGTGCTCCGATTGAGACTCCCAACAAATTAATTGAAAATATGGTCAGGGAATTAAAGCAAAAACAACCCAATAAAATACTTTCTTAAAATTTTTAATTAAGGAAAAATAGAAGGACATCAGTTTCCATGTATGGTGGAATATTAGTGAAACTGATTCAAATTTGAATGTGGTCTATAAAAACAGTAATTAAATTCAGGGTACATATCTCTAGTGTATCTGTGCACTTCATGATATTCCTAATGTATGTGGAAAGATTCCTTTTGTTTGTGAATTGACAGTGTGACATTTTCTTTAATTACAAATTCTGATGTGTTTAATAGCACAAATTTGGCCTCCAGGTTGAGAGTTCTGTCTCTTAGAATCAATGGTTAGACTTGAGGGCACTAGCTTGGTCATCAAGTTCAATATGAGAAAAAATATATCTTTTCAAGACCTCTTGGCCCCTTATTGATTCAAATAGGGTACTGCAGAGAAATTAATAATGACATTACAGCTGTTGGCCAACAAACAGAATCCTCTTTCATTGATTTCAGTAGAGGTAGATGAATAACACAAAAACACAAATACCCCAGACACTGTAGGAAGACTTGCTACAGAGCTTCCAAGGTGGGTAGCTGGGACTTGTGGTGGTCACATGGAAGAACTTTCAGGAATACTAAATTGGATTCATGCTTAAAAGAATGCAAATGGCTGAAACTGATTCCAGAGAAGGATTTTTACATTCCATTAAGAAAGTACCCCTCATTTTGTCAACCTGGGCAAAACCCCCTAGTTTTCCTTAGACTACATGAAGGTGTTTTTGCTGTGAAGGTGTTCCATCCCACATATTTATCCCAATTTAATGTAATTTTAAAAAGAAGATACTTTGAAAAAAGACCCCTATTTATCTCAACAATCTTTCAATGCCTTCTCCTCAAATTGAAAAGGCCAGGTATCATTCCAAAGCTGTAGTTTTAAACAAACAAACCCCTGTCATTTACTCCTACTCATTGGGAAATTTAAACTACTGTTTTTGAACCTTTTGTAAATAACAAAAGATTTTACAGAGCCTAGAAAGGTCTGAGCTCTTCATTTACCTTTAGTGCTTCAAAAAGAGCTTGGAAAAAAATTTCCCATGGGTTAGAGAGAACCTCACAGAAAAGAGAAATATCTCTTAGGATCTATTTTCATTTGGAATTTATTTTTTAGGTGTTTTATTACAATAGTTTAAGAGACATTACTTAACATCATCAGTAAGCAATTTTCTTCCAGCTTAATTTCCTTTATACTATGATAGGTGATACTTTTTAAAGGCTTGGAAATACTTTGCTAATATTTTTAAGTGATTAATATATGTAATACTTTAACACTGCAATTGTAATAATTGAAAATAAAGCATAAATTTTAAAAAGCTGTAGTCTAATGGAAAATAATATTTGCTGGAGGCCTGCTATGACACATGAAAAAATTCTGCACCAAGAAAGAGATAAGGAGCAGAAGAAAAAGAGAGATGCATTTCCCCTTATCTCCTGCAGAGACCAAAATATTGAGAGCATCACAACCTAAGGCCCAGAGGGGCAGAAGAATATGTGTCGTATAGTCCTGCCAGTCCCTACATGCAGACTGAAGTCAGCAGAAGAAAGTTCCTTCAAGTTCTTCAATGCTCCAATCACAAGTGTGGACTGGGACCAATGCTGGGAGACACCCACAGCTAACCTTTACTCTAAAAGTGCTGATACTCTTAACAGTTTAGAAGCAGCCCCTTTACACTTTCAACTTCATCCTGAAGTTAGTTTTGGCTTGTCGGTTTTTTATTATACCACTTTTTTATTATGCTGACAAGGTACAGGAATAAAGCTGCATGGCTGTTGACTGTTTAGATTATTCTAGCACTCACTTTATTTAATAAGCCACATTCATTTATTGGAACTCAAGAGTCCTATGTGTTATAAACAGCAATTTGGGGTTTAGTTTAGCCAGAGAGAATTGAAATACCATTGGGACATCTGGCTCAACATAGCTTAATCTTACTGAAAAAAACCCTATTGCATAATAAAAGCACAAATTATAGAAATCTGTCTTTCACTCTGTTTCTTTCAGTTGCACCTTAAAAAAGCAGCAGCATTTTCCAGCCAGCTATTGAATCTGACAGGTAAAGGTCCCTGAAGAATCAATTATCTCCTAGTGAAATTTACTTCTTGCTTTGCTACATGAGACTGTCAATTCAAGGTCTTCACCTACCATTCTCTCTATGTTCTATGTCTATTACTCTTTTAAGATGTATTATTATTGCCTGGTGCATCTGGAGGGTGAAACAGCCATCAGACCTTCATTATCCTGAGCATTATTCAATCCAGTAAGGATGGTGCTTGATTAACAATTTATTTAATAGAAGTGCTTCCCTAAACAGCACTGCATTCCCCTGTTCCTCCTCTGCCACAGCCCTTGGATGCTCATCCAGGGCTCCATTTTGATCATTTGGACACTCCCAGTGCACGTACTGGGCAAGCTAAAGATCAACCCTGCCTCAAAAAACCTGTAGACATTCCTGTCAAGTGTGGAATGATGTTCTGCCACTTCTTGCCACTGACTATACAAATTTTAGGATAAGAAAAAGGAAACAGGGAGTAAAATGCTACCGAGAGCTTAGTTTTCCTCTCTTCTGTGTAAAACAATATGACTAGGAACGTGCAGATTATGTTCAGGTTTTGTTTGATAGAACTTATTTCTGTCTGCAGTTTAAATCCAAAGTTAACTTTCCTCTTTTTAATTCCTATTATCCTGCACATTTTTCACAGTAAGTGGCAAAGTTTTGATGCTTTGACACTATTGTCCATTTCTTCTTTGTTAGTCAGTTGTCTGTTTTCCAGAGGATACCTCCCTTTGTAAGTCAGGCGCACGTGACTTTTTTCATCAGCTCTCACTTCTGTTCAGTAATCCAGTTCTCTCTTTACCCACCAAGTTTGTGTCTCTGCTTATTACATCATTCTGTTAGTTATGAAAAAGAAGGGCAAGTAAGATGTGGATTTTCAGTCAGAAATGAATGTGTCACTTCAGCATCAAGTAAGAAGACACAATGCAGCAGTTAAAATGAATAATAAAAAAAAAAGACCATATTGACAGAGAAAACATTTGGAAATATTTGAATCTTGATTTTTCTTCCACAACCTCATTCACTGTCTCTCATCCATGATTTACAGCATGTGGCAGATAAATATGAAGTCATGTGACTTAAATAGTGTGGCTAAATTACAATTAATGTATAGGTCATAAATAATAATAAAAAATACTCGAGGATGATAGAAGTTCAGAAGTAATTCATTTTCTATGTTATGGGAGAAGCTGAAACTAGGATGAAGATATGAAATTAAGAAAAGAAAAATGCATGCTAGATACCAGGGAAGACATTTTTCCAAGAATTAAATATTTTCCATTATCAAATTATCAGCATCTACAGGGAAGTAAAAGATGCTGCTTTTTTGAAGCATTTACATTTGCCTGGGAAGAGGTGTAAAACACTATAGATAATTATGCTACAGTTATGGTTCAATCACTCAAAAAACTCTAAAAATTAAATACTTATTCTAGCGACTTTGAGCATGACATCCTGAATGCTCCAAACACCAGAAAGAAAACTAGAAGATATCTTAAGAATTTATCAGCTAACGTGTGGTAATAAACACATTCTGAAATACTGCTTAATATTAATAGGTGAGGATCAACACAAGAAAATTCCTGGGAAAGCTAGACCAGATTTAATCACCATTACTTTGGTAGTGGGTAATAATTAGTCTTCAAAATGGTTGATTATTTGTTAGCAAAGCCATCTGTATTCCATTAAACACCATTTCATTGCAACCAATAAAAGTTCACAGATTTTGTACTGACTTGGCAGCCTGGAGCTGTCTAACTTTGATTTTGGCTAAGCTCATTTTACCCTGTATTAGCTATGGCAACAACTTTCAAGTAGTCAGGTTATTATTCTCCAGTTTCTTTAATTGTGAAGATTACATACCATAAAAGCTACAACAAACCCATGCTGTGAATGAATAATGAACATTAGCCCATGGAAACATAATTACATTGATGTTACTCAGTGCTGGGGAAGCCTATTATGTAACTTCAGTAGGTAATGGCTGAAGGCAGCCATACTTAAGATGAAATAAATGAAGGGAGATCAAGCCAGGCAATTTATGTTTTAAGAACATTAAAAAAAAAAAAAAAGGAAAATATCTAAATGGAATCAACATTGTGTAGGAACATGTTTTTATCAGTGTCACAGTCCTTTACTTGGAAATTCAAGATGCTGATGAGCTGCTATAAGTTCCTTTTTAAAGAGATCTGAAGCTGTCAAAATGCACGGAAATATGGAAGGTTGAACATTATACCAGAGAAAGGGAATAGGTACTAGGAATTTTCTGCGCATTAGTCTTAACTATACTGCTAAATAAAAGAGTTATCACTGCAAATGAATAAATAATAGTACTAATTTCTGTATCATCATTAGACCATTAAAATTTTAGATAGATGAAGAATATATATAGGGAGTGTTCCCTTCTCAGCTGTATCAAAATTTTGATTGCAATATATTTGCTAAAAGGTAACTTTTCCTGTGAAGATGTAGAGTTAATTTCTATCTCATGTCAAACCATTATACAGAACTTTGAATCCAAAGCTCATGGCACCACCAAAGTCTGTCAAACTTTAGAAGAACTCATTGGTGTCAGTACATATTTCTAGCTCCCATGGGTGCTAAGCAAAAAGTATGAGCTTAGAAAAACATTATTTTTAAATGCAGTCTGATTCCTAGAGCTTTTCAAAAACACTGCTTATTTTAATAGCATGTCACCTATGAAAAAGTATAGGCAACATGTCAATCTCTGTTTTGATTTCTTTACCTCAGAAATAAGCATAACCTTTTACATGTTATATTTGGAGACAGAAAGTTAGTATGGAAAGTTTTTAAGTCTCAACATGTATGATTATTACATTTTCTGATTATTTACTGATGGATTAACTTGTTTTGCATGTCTGTTTTTCTTTTTTTTTTTTTTGTTAAAACCTTTGTTACATATATGTGGTGACACTCATATCCATGAAAACAACAAATTCAGTCACCACCTCCCATGGTCAGGCGGGTGTTTAGCCATTCTCAGAAAACCATGGTCCATCATGTGTAATAGTGACTTGGGAAGACACAAATGCCATCACTCTGAATGCTCCCACACTTTCTCTTTCCACCCAGATTTATACATTGAGCGGGATACCCTATGGCATAGAGTATGTTGCTGTGATCAGCTGGGGTCAGCTGTCCTGGCTGTGTCCCCTCCCAGCTCCTTGTGCACACCCACCCTCCTCTCTGGTGGGGTGGGTTGAGGAGCAGAAAAGGCCTTGGCTCTGTGTAAGCTCTGCTCAGCAGTGACTAAAATATCCTTGTGCTATCAACACTGTTTCCAGTACAAATCCAAAACACAGCCCCATACAAACTCTATTCCAGCCCAAGCCTCTACATAACCAGATAAAATTCATGAAGTTGGTTACACTGAATTTTATGTAAAAATTCCAAACTCTTGGGTTTTGGACATTTAGTTACATAAAGGAAGCATTATACAGGTTGGGACATAAGCTGGAGGAAAATGACTCAATAAAACAGGCTTAGAAACAGGGCAAACCTCTTGCAAAATCTTCACATCTTCCAGAAATCTTTGATGCAGAGATCTTTCATCAAAATTTGTCCTTAAATTTTTGCTACATGTGAAAGACCAAAATATACATAAATATTTTATAGTATTATTCACAATAAGGGATGAATATCTGAAGACAGGATAAAAATCATTAGTTGCCTAGAAATAGATCTTCTGCATTATATCTTTAATATTTTCCATCTCAAGACCACATAATGGCATATGAAGATACCACTTGAATGATGGCAATTGGCTGAACATTAGTGTTAACATCGAACTCATTTGCACAATCACAGCCCAATTCAGTGCATATCCATTGCTATTTATCTCCATTCTGTAGTTTCACCTGCTTCTTTCTTAGTATGAATAAATCATTAGAACAGATGGCAAAACTCTAGCAACAAAAGGCACTCTTATTTTCCGTGTAAGCCCACCACACTCAACCCACAAATATTTGCTAAAGAAAAGCATCACTTCCATGTTTTGGGAATGTATTCTGTTAGAATTGCTGATCACATTATTTAAACAATTAACCAAAAAGAAAACTATTCATTCAATCCATAGAATTAGATCCTTTCATTGCAATCTTTAGTTAATTACAGATGGCTTATTTCACTTTTTTGAAGGCTATGCACACACGAAACACACAGATAGAATATCATTCCCTCTGGTCAGAGAACACAATTGATTGTAAAGCAGCCAGATCTTGAAGAGGAAACATTACTGAAGTGCAGTGAGACTAGTGGTCATAGATCTTACTCATGTATGATTGCTTATGGACGTGTTCAGCTGCAGCTCAGGCTGACAAACTTGCAATTGGTAAAACTTCCCACTGCCACAACAAAGTCAAGAGTGAACTAAGGTATTTTCTCCAATCCTTTCTTTCTATACATAATATGAATGGTGTAGCTTCACCATTGATCTAAGTAATAATAAATTTTTTACTATATTTTCTTACTAGCACTCACACTGTAACCATCCATACAGCATAAATATGTAGATATAAAAACTTAATAATATAAAGGCACAAAAGTAAAGACTGGAATACTAGTCTTTGTTTTATCTGTAATACACCCGAACTGTCAGATTTCATTTCCAGCCTCTGCATTCTTTTTTTATGATTGCTGTTTCTCCCAGATTGTATTAAGACACTAGCCTGGAGAATGTATTTTTTATTTAGAATCAAATTTCTGTTTACATTTGAGTTCTCCTATACCCCATTCAAGTCACCAGCTGAATATCATCTGGAAATCATAGCGTGTTAGTGAAGCAGTACAGACCTTGTTTTATACTGACAACAGCACATTTTCTACAATACTAACAGACAACTTGTTAGTAAAAAACATAAGAATAGCCCATGAGTAAAAAGGCCTAAGCATGAATCCTTATCTTAACTTGCCATAATGTGAAGGGAATAAAAAATTTGCATAGCTTGCTTTCAGGATCTTTTTAGATCTGACATACTGTGAATTTGTGCAGAGGCCAAACACTTGAGCTTTGTGACTTGCTAGTAAATATCTTCTATAAAAACTCAGTGCACCCGTTAAGAGTTAACCATTCTGCTATCTCACAACCTAGATTATAATGAAATAGGCGTTATTTCATTTTCTTCAAAATATTTCATATTTCTGAAATTGTGAATAGTGTAAATAAATTTTGACTAAGATTAATGACATTACTGAAAAAAAATCCTTCAGATAAGTTAAAAAGGTTTCAATAGAACTTTTAGAAAGCTTTTGAAGTGAATTTAGTGAAGATCAAAGTGAGAGATTTGACAGTCCTAGAGCCCAAATTGAAAAATAAAGAAAGAATCCTAATGAGCATGTTGCATTAATCACAGACTGAGGCGCTGTGCTTCCACAGTGCCAGTGTTATTATCCTACTAACTGAAATGACATTGATGTACTTGTGGGAGGCAAAAATATACAAAGGAGATAAGCATTGCCTATGCAGAGCAAACACTGATGAGGAAAGCATCTAAGCAAAACAGTGTATACAAATCTTTTATTAATACACTAAATGGGTAGTTGTTATTTATTATATCCACAGACATTATGCCACTGTGCTACTTTGTATTTCAAAGCACTTTAAAATATCTGCGTGTTAGAGAAGTTCCCATCTTAAATCCACTAAGAACCATTAAATTATAAATTGTGACCTCATCTATAACACAGCCACTGTAATTTAACCCAGCTACTCTTGCACTGAATGCAACAGCCTGTGTTGTTGTGAAGCAAGACTTTCCTTCAAGAGGTGAGGAATCTATCACTCTAAATAACTGATCAATTATTAAAGTGTTATGCCAAATTTATGAATAGAATTACTCAGAATTTAAATTCCAGGTATTGTCTCTCATTACACTTTTCTTAGCTAAATTAAAAGGTCTTTTGTTATTCATTATTTTCTCCCAGTGATAGCATGACTATGGGAAATGTTGAAGAATGTGCTTGACTAAATTTGACTAAGACATTTAATACACTATAAACGGGGTTAAATGACAGTATAATCTTAAAAAAAAATGCTTATGAGTACTGGGCAATTACTTGCAGTTATCTGACCACTTAATTTCCCATAAATACTTGGCTCATTTACATACATTACAATACTTACATTTTAAGCAAAAGTACCTAAAGACAAAAGATTAAATCTACTTCTTCTAACCATTCAAAATCTCCCTTTACCTGCATGGAAGATTTTCGGATGGAATTCTATGAACATGAAAAATGAGGATTTACAAAGCAGAAACTGGAATCAGGTTAAAAATAATAAAAGAAAATTTGTGTTCAAACCCTCTAAGTGAAATTAAAACAGTATAATGAGTATGCACAAACATCAATAGGTGTTTGATAATCATAATTTTTGTCGTCATCAGAATATAAGTTACAGGTCCATGTCTATGCTTAGAAATTGATTAAATTAGAAGTTATAGTGGGCTGACCCTGGCTGAATGCCAGGCACCCACCACAGCCACTTCATCTCTCCTCTCCACAAGTGGATAGGGGAGAGAAAGTATAAAAAAAGGTTCATGAGCTGAGATAAGGAGTGGAAGAGATCACTCACCAAACACCATCAAGGGCAAAACATACTCAGCTTGGGGATATCAGTGGAATTTATTACTAAGAAAACAAGTGAAATATAATGAAAAGTAAACCCAAATCATAAAAACACCTTCCCTCCATCCCTCCCTCCTTCTCAGCTCTACCTCATCCTGCAGTGGTGCACGGAGACAGGGAGTGGAGGTTACAGTCAGTTTATCACCTGTGGTTTCTCCCACTGCTCAGGGAGAGGAGTCCCCCTGCTCCAGTCTGGGGTCCCTCCCATGGGAGACAGTTCTCCATTAACATCTCCGATATCAGTCTGTCTCATGAGCAACAGCTCCCTGCAAACTGCTGCAATGTGGGTCACTCCTGCACAGGGAGCAGTCATTCAGGCACAGCCTGTTCCCATGTGGGTTCCCCATTGGATCACAAGTCCTACCAGCACACCTGCTCCATCATGGGCTCCTCTCTCCAGGGGTCTGCAGGTCTCTGACAGGACCCTGCTCCAGCACAGTCCTCCCATAGGGTCACAGTGCTCCCTCAGACATCCACCTGCTCCAGTGTGGGTCTCCTCCAGGCGCTGCAGGTGGATCTCTGCATCCCCATGGACCTACATGGGCTTGGAGCACAGCTGCCTTACACTGTCTGTACTATGGGCTGCAGGGGAACAAATCTCAGCTCTGGTGCCTGAAGCACCTCCTTCCCCTCCTTTTCCACTGACTCTGGGGTCTGCAGAACTGTATCTCTTACATATTCTTGCCTTGGTCTTCTCTGTCTGCAATTACTTCATGGAATAATCATCCTTCCTTCTTAAACATGCTATCACAGAGGAGTTACTATCATTTCAGATAGGTTGAGCCTTTGCCAGTGGCAGGTCCATCCTGTATCTGCTTGGCATTGGCTCTTCTGGACATGGTTCCAGCAGCTTCTCATGGAATCCACCCCTGTAGCCCCCTCCACTACCAAAACCTGGCCACGCAAACTAAATACAGCAGTTGAAACAGTTTAAGTGTAAAATAGTCTGAATTTTAGTTCAAATGGTTAGAGTCACACAGAAGAGAAGAACTGCAGAGGCTGCTCAGAGGAAGTTTCAGCTGACCACAGACTATTTTTCTGATGTGTCACAGCGAGTTATATCCTAGTTTTAACTGTGAGCATTATAGGGAGGAGGCTCTTAGTATGGTTTTCTTAATAAAAGTTGCAAAGGTATGATCATTATTCATGAGTGTGTGCTTCTGTGTGCGGCTCTTTATTTCATATTCATATACCTGTTTCCTCTCCCACCCATCTCATGGTCAATATCTCTCAAATAAAACAGGTAAGTAAAAACCTTGCTGTTACTAACTCTCAAATTTGTCAAAATCAAAATTTCTTAGGCGAAAAGAAGAGAATGGCTTTGTCAGTGAATCTAATGAGAGAACCTATGGAGGAAATGTGTTATGGAGATTTTTCTTGACTGGCCTTCAAATACTGTAATATGTGCAAAGGTGTTACAAATGTTTCAGCAGCAAGAAGAGTTGTCAGTATCAGTTAACACCTTTAGAGACATGTTTAAGTTTGTACAAGACTCAAATCTCTGAGAAAATAGACTTCTGCAGTTCAAAGGATTGTTACTTTTTCTTTGGAATTTCTTTTTATTCCTTGTCTGAATTTATATTTTTAGGGATTGGTTATGTTTAAATAGCACTAATTATGAGAGCGTAAGGTTAACTAGTTGAACTCCTTTACACTTTAGCCACTACATTCTAGACCAAAAGTGTCTTTTCTGGTTTTTTTTCTTTTTTTTCAAGGCAGCAAAAACTGGCATAGAAATGAGAAGCTGTTGGACAAGGAATCTCCTTTTACTCCTCTAGTCCCCAGTTCTCATACAAGCAGTTGCAATGTAGAACACACTATTTTAGTCCAGACTCGTACTGCAAAGATGCAGCTTCTGATTCACTCTGACATAGATATATGTGGCATAAGGGCTATATCTCATACCTCCTGCACTTACAAGAGTTTGGATTAAACTCTCATACTCACCTTGGGGAAAAATATAATGATGGAGAAAAATGTGCCGTGCTACATTGTCGTACAGCAGAGAATTATTGATTTTGGAATATGCTTTCATTACAGTTTGTTTAAATGCTTCTTTTAGTTGTTGATGGTTTTTAACCTGACTCTAAACATATTGAAATTGATCATCTTATTTAAATAGCTTGAGAGTTTGATCCCAGATAAGGTTTTTCAGAAGAAAACTGCTGCTCATCTCTACAAATGACTACTGACTACTAGGATTTATAAAATTCTCTTTATGAAAATTTCTAGATAATATGCAGGCTAAACCATGGCGTACTGAATTATTCATAACTAAACAGCACCCTCTGGAACAGTTTCATGTTTACAAACCAGACATTTTAGAACTAGCCCAAATCAGCAACCACACAGTTCCGTGCGCTACATACAATGAGGAAATATTGACTTTGATTAATAGACCCCAAGCTGACTGTGAATAGCAGAAGTGATTTGTTCAGCTGATTGAAGGAAGAAAGCCAATGGATTCAAGCACTTTCATCCAACTAGTTATAAAATTACTACCAAGGTCACAGAAACAGCTTTTGACTGTTCACTCTGTAGACCAGGAAAAGATATTTGGCAAAAAATACCTGAGGCAGCAGTACACACGTGCTTTTATTTTAGGCTATAGTTGTTGTGCTTTACACATTTTGGTAAGAATGTGGTTTTTGTCATTTGTTTCATACAAGGCTCTTATTGGCACTTTCAACCAATCAATACTTGTGTTTCTCAAGCAGTCCAAGAGCCGCACTGCAAAAAAGCAACTGACTTTATTTTTATTAAATCATTACTTTTTGAATTGAAACATGCTGCTCACTGAAGTAGATACTGGAGTGCAATGCCCCATCCTGAAGACAAAATGTAAATGGAATATAAAGATTGCCTATTATTCTGAGCCATATTCTGTCATTATTTCTTTCTATAACCATTCCTATCTGTCCATTTCCTGCCCTTCACTTTTACATTTTAGTTAAGTGTAGAATATGATTATATATTATATATGTTACATATTACAAGCTGTATAATTTTCATATTTTGAATGGTTATATTAGTTATATATCTTTTTCCATATATGTGAATACATTGCAAAAAGCTTTTTTCATTCTATTACATAAACAGAAATGCATGCAAAAGCATGACAATGAATTCAATCTTTTCAAATAGTTTTGTTCTTTTGTATATAAAATCATTGAACTTTTTCAGCTTTTGAATCCAAATAAAGATGAGGACATGTCACGGATACAATTCACAACAGTAATGCAAGGAACTTATTTAAAAGAGGTGATACACAGATAAGAGGGAGATGGACAAGTTAAATAAAATAAGTTTCAGTAGATATCTCTATTTGTTATCGTCTGTCTGATGTAGAAACTTCCCTAAAAAAAAGGTGAAGGCAGAGGGAGAATTTCACACATGACGAAATACCTGGTTTGATAAATAGGTTCAAAGAAGGCATTTCATATAATATCAATATAGAAAAAAAAAAAAGCAGATTTAGTTTATGAGTAAAGAAGAACCCTAACTGATAAAGGACAAAGTAACTTTCATATTGGTAGGAGGAATCTAAAAGGAGGCTACAAATCTGCTGCTCACAATGGCCTGGATATAAAAAGAATACATTTACAGAAGAAGGAAAAGAGTTATGAACTTTTTGTGGTTTGCAGGAGGTTTATTATTTGGGTTTTTTTTTTGGGTTTGCTTGGTTCTGGTTTTTTTTGGCAGTGTTATTGTCATGAATCCTTTTAGAGAATTACCTTTATCTGCTTCTGAAAAGAAAAATTGAGATTTCTGTTTGTACTGTCAAATGTCTGCTGTGTTCTTAGGGATAAATTTGTGCAACAGCATAGGGAAAAGAACTAATAGGAAAAACCTTTCAAACAGTGCTGTATGTTTCATGTTCTCCTTTGTATTTGAAATCTAGGATAAAAGAGATTTTTCTTTTTTCAGTCAGTACCCTATCAGCAGGATATCTAGACTCCGTGTGTTATCTAGATGTCATGAAAAAACCCACTGCCAATAAAAGTACCTGACATCATACATTCAAAAAGAAATAGATCAAAACACCGGAAGATTAGCATACACATTAATGAAATTTATAACTGATTGATAAAATTTTGATAAAAATCCAAAGATGATAAGTAATGATTCCATTAGTATAATACAGTTAACTTCCTCACCCCACACATAAATGTCCTGCTCTAACGGAAATGCATTTCAGAAACACTGACAAAGGTGTTCTCCTTTATGTCAGTCTCCTTGTATACGTTGCCTTTTCTTTGATGGCTTACTCTTCTATAGATGAGAAAACAAGGTTTTGATAAATACTTTTCTTGTTTTTTCAAATCATAGACTTTGAACTGTGTTACATTTTTTTTTAATCATTATTTTAGCTGTTTCTGCATCTATTAAAGTGCATCTTTGGACTTAATTTCATGAAAAATATAGTTTGTTAAAGTAGATATAACTGAAGAAAAAGAAACTGAAAAGTCAAGAATCACTGATTTTCCTTTTCTGATATGAGTTTTTTTCCATTACAGCTTTTGCTTTGCAGTTTGCTTATGCTTCTCTCAAGTCCTTCTATCTAACTTATGCCTGCTCTGAGCTTCCAGCCAAGCTGTTATCTGTTATTCCTTGTCATCCTTCTTATGCCAATTTTTTTTCAGTCAACCTACATCCCCAAGACTTAAATAAATGAAAGTAATATTGGTAGTGTATTACCCAATGCAAAAACACTGCAAGTGCCAAATAAAAGTGTGTGTGTGTGTATGTTTCCTTGGAAGACTTAATTTATCAGAGGAAGTTTTATATCTAATGAATACAACTTCTGAAAATTAGTCTTTGTACTGAGATATCAGCAACAATTAACTGTTAAACATTGCTCAACTAATATATCTGAAAGGACTTTTCGTGCATTTGTTTCAATCCTTTTTAAAGAGGGGCAGAGATTTTAAAACTCAGAACAGCTGCAACAGTATTAAAAATTTGGACTTTTCATGGCTTTTGATTTGAGTTGACCACATAATGTAAGGTATTTTTGTTAAAACATGGATTTAACATATACAAAATGTTAATCTATGCTTCACTTTAATTTATGAGTGCTATTTGATATTAGTTTGTAATTACTTTTGTTACTTAGTTCTGCATAATGACATTTTTTCACCAAGAACAGTGAATAATATGAACTACAATATTTCACCTTACAAAATACACCATAATTATTTTCCAGATAGGGATATATAGTGTTTAGGGGCACTTTCACCTATCAACAGCTACAAAAGGGATTTTGTTCAACTCTGTGGAAATACAAGAGAGCTTTATATTCAACAATATGAAAAAATACACTGAAATAAACAGCTTATTCGTGCATAAGTTGATTTAATTTCAATTTGGTTCAATTAAACTGAATTGACATAGGAAGGAACACAATTTTGAAACTTTTTAAATATGTCAAGTCCCTTTCTCTCTATTTTTATTTGCTTGTTGACTTGATCAGTATTTAAAACTCCTAGGTAACAAGAAAGAATAAGTGTAAAAACAGATATCCTGACTTGATTTCTCTAAAATAAAGATTACTGATAAAAGCAAGCTGTATATATGAAATTGTTTCATTAAAGTGTTCGTTTTGATATTAACTGAGAGTTTAACCACCCATGTGCGTGCTTTACATTGTCATGTCATTCTATTTTTGTGAAAGACAAAGATTCCTACTTCAGAAGAGTCAATATGTGTGAGGTTAAGATACTGAGACTAATATGCTGAATGTCAACTGCCATCATTTATGGCCTTGCCTGAAAGTCCAGGCAGCAATAAGCGAGTTCCTTAAATTTGGTTTGGAGGAAAACAACCCAAAACATCAACAAAGTTTGTTTAAAAAAAAAAAAAAAAAAAAAAAAAAAAAAAAAAAAAAAAGAATGACAAAAGCTCATCATTTTTCAGCAAACTGAAGATTTGTCTTCTAACTAGGAAGAGAATGACATATTGTGATTGATAAAGATTGATGAGAGTCAGATCTGCTTCAAAATAGAACAGTGGTCATATATATGACTATATTATATTTGAGCATTTTTTGGCAAGCTCAAGTGAATGAATAAACATAAAACGTCCAGTGGTAAAAGGTCATTAATTAGCAGAGCACCAATGAGTTTAAGGATGGGGGGTTTTTTCTGATTTAACCCATCTGAAGTCCTGGCCAAGAGGTTTGTACATGTCACATGCACATTGAAGTACTTTGTTCAATTTCTTTTTTTTAGCACAGCTCCTTAATATTTCAATCATCACAAAGAATTGAGAATTTATTCAATTTCTTCCAGAATTGCAATCAGGACTAATACTTAAATGCTAGCCATTCACAAAATCATATCTTCAAAGCTTTTATTTTAGCATGAAAGTGTAAAAATGAAAGAAATGCTGAATTCTTTTATCATAGGTATGACCACTGCACTTGGAAGCATGAACACATACTTCCATAAATCCAGAATTAAAGGTTCAGAAATTTGCTCCATTTGTGAATTAATAAGTAGATTTTTCAAACATAGATCTTTTATAATTATTACATCGCCTATCCTTTGCACAAAACTGAACTCTGTGTGCAGAGCTACTTTATGAATTTGGGGTGAAATTTTTATCTGCTAGATGGGGCGAGGATATTAGGAAGAGCCAATGCTTCAGTTACTTCATGGAAAGTAGTAGGATTTTTTTTAATAAGCTTGTTATGTATTTAGGGAAGGTATGTATAAATTAATCCTAATGGAAGATTGTGGCAGGGGGAGCAAGGCCCAGCTCAGTTCAGCTAAACATAGTCATTAAAGTACAATGTTCTAAATATGCTCTTTAGTCTCTTGTCCACTGAAAGCAATGAATTTCCTTCTTGTTCCTAGTCCCTACTCACTTCAGCTTGTCTGTATTTACAAAAAAGATGTAATTTTTTCAATTTTGCTTCCTTTTATATTAGCACATAATAATAGCACCAACTTTGCTTTTTCTTATATTGGTACATAATAACAAGAGGTTATAACAGCACAGATATTAACACATTCAAAACATATGTAGGAAGTGTATAATATCACCAAGAAAGGAAGGAAACCGAGAACTGAAGTGGAGATAAGAGCAATCAGTCATATGGATTTTCACTTCACTGGAAGAATCGATGCATAAGAACATGGAAGAGTAAGACAGATTTTCTAGTTCTACTCTATCATTGAGTATAACTTTGAGGACCACTTTGACAACTTGTATTAAAAATATTTCCATGCCAATAATGCTGCACTGAACATTTCCTTTGAATTGATCTACACTATTGTAATGTTCCCTTATATCCTCTTTAATTTCTTGCGATAGAAAACTGATAGTTACCATGACGTTAAGGTATGGAGCCTAATTCACTGCAGACTGAAGTCTGTTAAGGACTCTTCTTTGTCTAAAATTGATGGTATCATGGCAGTATTACTTTTCAAATAAAAATATTGGTGAAGGATTCAGAGACGTCAGGCTGAACACTGGACAGGCCCATATAATTTGTTCATTACATTCCATTATTTGTTATAGCTTCTGTTCTGTTTTCAGTTATTTCCCAGCTTTTGAAATGTTGAAATTAAGACAAGAAAGTAAACATTTACTGGATTGTATGCCATGCCTCCACACTGTGTCCTCAAAACTACACTTCAGCTCTTCAGCCAAGCACAGTTCAAACATCTGCATGATTTTGCATTAAACCTTTAAGTAAAACTTCATGTCTAATGCTGGATTTCAAATATAAAGGTGCAATTTCCATCAATCATGCTTTTATTAAGGAATTTTAAATTACACTTTTTAAAATATATATCTTAATAAAATATTTATGAGTGAAGAATGTTATATATGTGATATAACTTAGAAAGCTAGTCATACCATGATCAACATGTTAGCCACCTCCAAAGGGTGTACCTTCTCTGCACCTTCTCTTAATCACCCTGTGGAAATTTTTACTTTGGTCTTCTGACTTTCTAAGAAACCTGAATAATTTATATTCCTCAAATAGAGGTTAATGTCAAATGTTAACAAGTAAATGATTACAGGAGCAACAAAAATATTATTAATGAAAGGAAAAAAACCCCTGTGCTCCATTTTGTAGCATGCCAAGTAAATTCCATCAGAAAAAGGCTAATGAAGAAGGTATGGTGTATACTATATTTGAAATATCTCTATGGTAAAGAAACAAAAGAAACAAATGCAACAGATGCAACAAAGATATCAGTATGTAATCATTTTCAGTTTGTTAATTCAAGAAAAGCATAATCCAAGGCACAATGCTTAGAAAATGACTGTAGATTGTATACTGTTACTTTAAGTGTCTCTAAAATCAAGTAAAAGGGAGTTGATGGAGCTTTTTAATCCACTTTTTCCTATAATGAATCTTGTGCATTCACTGAACATTCATTTGCTTTTACCAAGAAAAAGAAATAGACTCTGGTTAAATGAAAAGGAAAAAATAAGAATAGTGAATAATACAAATATGAAAAGAAGAAAAGGACAGAAAAGCAATTTTGAAAGAGCAATTCTTGCAAGTGTTCGAGGCTTATCACTTCAATTGCCCTCTTCTGAGGACAAGTCCAAAGGAAGAGTGAGTACACTGATTCTTTGAGTGAAGGAAAACCTCTCTGCATAAGAGATGCTACAGATCATTACTCACTGCTTCCAAGTGCCTATTTCAATAAAAAGAATTTGAAAAATTATATCAGTTAGTAATTCAGGCACACTCCCTGCTGTCAGACCCCCTAAGTATGGTAATGAATGCTCTTCTCAAACAGTGATCAACTTCTTCCTTCTTGACCTGCACTTAGATCCTGCTCATAAGGAGAGCTTGTGGACCATGTTATTTTGGGCTTAGTACAAAATCCACTTGAATGCCTCAAGTTGAAGGATTCTACTTACTAATTTCATGTCAAGGGAAATATTTGACTAATTTTAACCACCAGCAACTCTTTTTTGATGAGGTAGCTACCTGCGCTATATGCACTACAGCTTGTACTAGCCTGTACTAGCCACATAGTGAGTTTGACTCCTTGCTGTCTGAAAATATCATTAAAACTGAACTATCAAGAATTTTCTATGCCTATAGAAGCTTTCCAGAACATTTTGTTCCTATGGAGTAAAGGTAATAAAGAATGCAGGGGAAAGAATAAGGATTAGACAAAAGTGGATCCAAGATGTGTTTTTAGATATTTTCACCAGTGTGTTTGGCAGTAGGAGAAAATATCCTAGTCTTCACAGTGTCCTTTTTCCATGGTCTATGTATTGCAGACTTCAAGTGGGTGTTAGTAGTTATGGATATGGCTATGTCTCTTTTTTCTCTCTGTGAAGGAAGATATTAATATATTAAGATCCTGCAATGTAGACATATGGAAAAATAACACATAAATCTCTTTACCTTAATATTCTGTTGTTTTTGCAGATTTGGAATCAGCCCCGTCTGTAAATAGCAGCTGAACTTCCTAAACTTCAGACTAGAATCAAATTAAATGTTAACCTGAGTATTTATAAAACTATTTTGTGCATTGCATTTTTTCCCCTCACATCCAGCTAATTAAAAAGACTATATATGGTTTAAAAGGTTTTCTAGCTGGTCCATGCAACATGCTGTAAAGGAAAAGTGTGTAATTTCAGGCTGTTGAATCTAGCCAATGAAGATTGGCAATGTCTTGCTAACCTCATCCTGAAGGAACCACAGACAGAAAGAGAAATTTTCATTATTTTTAAGCAAAAAAACATTTTCTTGTCTAGCCTTAGCTATGCTGATCTCTATCTGTCTATCTATCCACCTGTATGACCTATAAGTATTCAGTTATTCTGTTGTAGAGATCAGATATTCTAAGTACACATGCTTTATGATTTAATTAACAAATTAGTTAACATTCTAATGTTGACCTTCACAGGCAGAGAACTCTCTTTTTATAATTTTCCTTTTTAAACACAGAACATTATAAGTCTATGTTATTAATCCAAAGAACATATAAAGAACTTGTCAACTTGGGAAGAGCAGCGGAAAAAAGGAAAAAAAAGCAAGGCCCCTCACTACAAATTCAAATGTTGAAACTCACAGAGCTTGGTCTTCAGACAGGCCATACTGTGAGCACTTGAGTTATCAGTGCTGATGAATCAAAGAATACAGAAGATACAACACTTTTGGATTGATAAAAGAAATTTATTTGCTTTAAATATGTTAGTTGGCTTATTTTGCAGTTTGGAAGTCAAATTATTCATTGTTTCAACACCAATAGACACATAAGAGAAAGGAGACAGGCTGTAGTGACAGTTAACCGGAGAGCTAGCCATATCTCTGGAAGAACTGCTGAGATACCAGGTAGAGATCTACAGGAGACAAACAGCATGTGGAAACTATGGAAATTAAACAATGATGGACTTGTGTGATTTCAGTTCCTCAAATGAGAAAGCAGTCAAAGAAGCAGCTTCTGCATCAAGCTGGAGAGCATCAGATTTCTAAAGATTTATTGAAAAATGTAAAATTTTCAGACAATTGAAATGTAGATGGCAAACAGAGTTTAGACTCATATCATTACAAGGGAGACATGATTAGAGAGGTGACTGAGATACTGAACCACTGAATTATTATACAGTTATATGAAAAAAACCACCCAAAACCCCGAGGCTGTTACCGAGGGATCTGAAGTAGACTCTGTGCACAAGTATTGACTATTAAAAAATTAATCATTTATATAAGATTAACACAGTCACTCTAAAGGCTTTGTGTCTCTGGGACTTTAAGGAAAGAGAAGAGGGAAAGTATTCAGGGCAAGATAGATCTGGTGGCTGTAACTGCAAACAAAAGGTGAAAAAGTTGTACCAAAAATATTTCTATGTGAAAGTAAGAATTGAAAGTCCATGTGTGTCTCACTGTTCTTACTTATTTCTGAACAGCCTAAGAAAAGTCAGAGAAAAAATAAATCACAATAGGTGACTATTATCTCTGTTGCACACATGAAGGTTTACTTATAACTCTGGGAATTATGCTGTGTAAGTATTCATTTCTGGTTTAGAATAGCCGCTCTGCTGTGACACTGGAAACTACATGATATTTATGGAAATAACTACAAGAGAATGCACCTTCCCTTCCTCTCACACCGTGGGGGTAGAAAAAGCAGAAAAATCAGGCATTACATTATGTAGAGACAGAAAGGCAGATGTGTGGGGTTTCAAACTTTTTTAGTGTACTGGCATACTACAGTGTGTCCTGGTTCTGGCCAGGATGGGGTTAATTTTTTACAGTATCCAGGAGAGGGCATGGCCAGGAACCGAAGGTTAATTGATACCACCCTACATCATTGCTGGGGGTGGGGGGAAAAGGATAGTCTTCCAGGGGGAAGGGGTCCCTTCTACTTGAGTAAATGTGGCAAAGCGACATTGTCTGTTGGTGGTGGTTTTCCATGGGAATTGTTTCCTTTTCTTGTACCTTCTGTCACTGGGATTGTTGCTGTTACTGTTTGTTTTCTTATCTCTTTGCTCTTTGCAGTAAATTCTTCTTATCTCGGCCTGTGATCTTTACCTTTCATGCCTCCAATTCTTCTCTCCATCCCACCACATGGGAAAAACGGAGGGGAAAAGCAGGGGAGCAAGGGAGCGGCTCTTGGTTCGGTGTCTCCACGGTGGCACTGAATTGGCGAGCACCATTCCTAAACCACGCCCAGTGAAAGGCTTGATTTTCTTATAGTGATCTTTTTCCACTTTTACAACCAAGAGCAACATGGAGAGGAACAAAATAGTAAAAAATTATGAATCTGTAGTTTTAATATCCACAAAAAATAATGTCATTCAAGAAATAAAACTTCTATTACCATGATAAGAACACTGACACATCTATCCAGGTTTTGGGTATATTTACGTGTGCTTTACTTCCTTGCAACTTTTTTAATGTAGAATTTAAGTATCGTATGCAGACCTAATGTCTTTGTCATCAGTCAAAATAGGTTAAGAAATTAAATATTAAAATAACTCATCCAGTAAACTAAGCAAACAAAACTACAAAGAGGCTTAGCTTGCTTAGGGGAAATACCCCAGAAGACCATAGCAAATTTAGATTCCCACTGAATTTTAAGGTTGCTCACATGTCTTTTTAGACCTAACCAGGCATCTAGTGAAGAGATGCAAATAAGAAAGAGAAATTTAGATGTGGATGAGATACAGTCAGCTACTGAATGTTCATGATCTAGTATGGTGTTCTATAATTGATGGTTTAAGGCTTTATTTTAGAGCAGAGTGACAGCTTGGATGAAGTCTCCATTTTTAAGTAGTACTGTTTATTACAAAGATGAAATTTAAAAAATAAAAAAGCCTTATTTCTCCTTTTTGTTTGGGCTCCTTAGCCAGTATTTGAACAAGCAATCACTATTGCTATGGATGCACATGATAACTATAACTAATAGGATGCTAAATTTTGGTAGAGTTTGCCACATAATTTGCTATAGTAGGGAAAAGCAAAGCTGAAAACTAAATGACATCTCATAAATAAGCAGATAGGGATGGAAAGATGGGTAGAAAGGAAGGCAGTTTGAAATTCTTTTGAAGTCTAGACAGGGTTAATCGTGTTTTGAATGAAAAGGAAAAGGTGGCTTTTACATTACAACTAAACAGCATTTTCCATAACTGTTTCAAATTTATATATTCTTAATTTTCTATATAACATGTCATATGAACTATTTCCTACTGAAGCTGGCAGCATTCTTGGAAAAGGATAAATGATGTAGACAGAAAAGGGAGGATATAATGTCATTCATTTCTACAACAAGCCTCATGAGATAGTGCTTTTGACAGCAAATCCTGTCAAAATAAGACTCCTGAATAAACAACATGAAGTCTGTTCTCTGAGACCTTGCCCTAGAAAAAAATTGGATCCTAAAGTTCCATCCCCCCTGCCACGAGGAGGGACACTTTCCATTAGACCAGCTTACCCATAGCCCCATGGTTTAGGACACCTCCAGGGATGGGGAATCCACAACCTCTCTGGGCAATCTGTTCCAATGCCTCACTAACTTCACATAAGCATAGTTATAAAACATATATAAAAAATCCTAAGTTATAAAACCAGATCTGATCTGACTTCTCAATATCAAATATGTATTTCATGACTCACCTAAAAAGCCAAAAAAATCACAAATCTTCATAGAAATCAGGCTAATACACATCATGCTTTCATAAGTGAATTTCAGAGTGTCCATGATGTTTATGGTTCAAAACCAGCACTTAGGGCTGCACTCACAATTCTTCCACCTGGGGCCAAAATGACCCAACTTGAACCCTCACAGAGAAATGTTTGTCTAACCTATATTTGAAGGCTGTTACTCTGTCTTGCTTCAGTCTTTCTCCTCTCTAGACTAATCTGAATTTTATCTTCTCCCTCTGGATTTAAGTTTGCCCCTGCCAAGGTGCTGGCATTGCAGAGAATTCAGGGGCAGCCTCTTTGAGGAAAGGCTCTAATGGAACAACCTTCCCTGTGAGGAGCTAGTTCCAATGAACCCATCACTGAGTGGACACAGCTGAGCCCCTTAGTCAAGCTGGCAGTGCCTCTGGGAAAATTTGATTAAGAAAGGGCAAAACCACTACCCAACAGTGTGAGGGGGAAACGAGGAAACAAAAAGCGTCAGAAACTTCCACAGAGACCAGGGTGAGGGAAGGAAGAGAGGAAGAGGAAGTGCTCCAAGAACAGAGCAGAGATTCTCCTGCAGCTTGTGGAGCAGATGCCCACACTGCAGCCTGTGGAGAACCCCACACCAGAGTGAGTGGCTATTCACCAAATGAACTGCAGCTCACAGAGGAGTAGAGGAATAGTGTGAGGAGAAGGAACTGTTATGGACTGACTGTATTTCCCCCATAACCCCCCCACTGCTCAGAGCAGAGGGTAGAGTCCAAGATGAAGAAGTGACTTCTAGTCTGGGAAAAGGAAGTGAGGTAGGGGGAAGTGTTGTATTAATTTGTCTTAGATTCTCACAATCCAAATCTATTTCAACTGGCAGTAAATTAAATTTTGTCTAAGTCTAGAGTGTTTTTCCCCTGATAGTATTTGATAAGGGATTTGCCTTTGTCTCACTCTATGAGGTTTTTGTATCTTGTTTCCTTCCCCCTATCCCATTAAGGAGGAGAAGTTAGAGCGGCTGGGTGGATGTCTGGCATCTTGCCAAAGTCAGCTGTCTACAGTATAACCTAGCAGAAAAATAGGGGAGAAAAAAGAAGAAAAATCCCAGCCCCCACAAGAATGAAATACTTCTGGATTATATCTTCATAATACACAGTTTGGCAGTGAAGCACATTTCAGCGGGAGGCTATGAGAAGATATATATGGTTTCAGTCTGTTCCTCACTGATCATATTGATTTGTAAAGGTAGACTATCACTTCTGCTACACCTCCATCATCCCATAGTTCTGATATTATGCTGCTCTTACGAATCCATTAGTGCTAAAAGGATCAGTATACATGATTTGGCCTGTATCTGTGAGGAGGCACTTGCTAAGAAAGTTATTTGGGTGTCCAAATCTATGCTGTTTTGGAGCTGCTAATTTTTTGAAGGAAGGTGAGCAAATTTTACATGGCAAACAAGGATTTCAGTGACTATATAACTGTCCCATGCCTTCCTTATACAAAACTAATTTTCACAGCTGAACTGGACTTTGGAATGGAAAAATCATCATTCAAATTTATGTAGGTATTAGGATTTCAATGAAAAAAACCCAATTATAAACTGTGTATGTGCATGTATAATTTTTTTTTTTTAATGCCAAACATCATCCAGGAGTCAAGCTTATTTTCCCAAGCCCCCATAGCCAAGTTTCACAAGAGAAAGCCTTTGCACAATTTCAAGAAGATTATTGTCAGCAATTGAAGCCTATGTGAGAATAAAACAACTTGCCCTAGTGAAGGATTCTATTCCAGATGCACAGGTCAATTTTGTCCCTACAATTTTCATTTGTTCCAGTGTAGGATTCAGGACTGGATTAGTCTTAATGGTTTCTGTAAGGGTTTGGTTTAGGTTACAGAAGCTGCTCTTCAAATTTTCTTTGTTGGGGGCTTTTAATTTTTATTTTTTTTTTACAGATTAGTATTTTATTCTAGACTGTTAAGGTTTTCAAACTCTGCAAATCACTGTAGTCATCTGAACCCAGTCCCCAAAGCCAAAAGTGTTTTCAGCCATCTCAATCATTATCATTAGGGTGTAGCTATGAAGCTGCTGGGGTTTTGTTTTAATGAGCTGCATTTCTTACGCTAACAAACACCAGTGACAATTCTGATTCAGCCTTCTGAAAGCAGAAGAAACACAGTGCTGCTGAAGGTTTCTGTTTTCTCTTTTGTTGTCTGCTCTATTCCTTAGTTTTTGATGGCATTTCTTTTAAATTTTACTTCAAGGCCCAGTGACACACTGCAATCAAAAGTCAGGGGTGCAAGCTCAGAATGAACTGGTGTAAGTTTAATTGCTACGCTGGACTGGCATAATTCCATATCAGATGCAAAATCTCAGTGATAATCACTGAATTAGAAAACACAGCAGAGTCCAACTGAAGCATCACTTCTCTGTTTTTCCTTAAAAAGCTACACATAGGAAACAAGTGTTATAGTTTAAAAAGTATTATTTTAATATAGCAATTGACTTGAATGTAACTCATTAGACACACACAATTTATAATGACATTATCAAAATGTCTTCAATAAAAGAATAATACAGACCACCACAGTGAATTAACACACTTGAATAAGAAATGCGCTGCCTGCTGCACAGAACAACAGTTGGATTTGGTTGCATGTGTCAGATCAAATCATAGTTAATAAAAGCATTCACTTTTCTGATATGAACAGAGCAGAAAAAAACCCCAAAACCTTCTTGAAGATGTTTACCCCAAGGATAAATGGAGCTAGAGATTAAGACACTGAGGAGCAGGATATCAGTGAGCAGATGTTAGGTGATGGCAGGAATTAGGGACGCTCATGGCAGAAATGCCTACTGGCAGCTGCAACCACCCTAATTACTGTGAGACAGGGTGCCAGAAACACGAGAAAATGTAAACAGGGGTAATCAGGCTATATTGAAAAGGGTGTTTAGGAATAACTGTCAGATTTAGAGCAGCAAAAAAAGACTGAAAGTCACTGTGAATTTTCAAAAATACTCTCTCTTAAAAAGGTCCGGATTATTGGAACCACTGTGACAGAAGGATTTAGAAAATGATCCTTCACTGAATTATTAGGTCTGCAGTAGGATGCACCACCAATTACTGCATTGTTTCTGAGGTCTTATCTCTAATATAAAGACAAGTCTACTCATACTTGAATTTGTTTTGACAGTTCAACTATTTCTGCTTGAATTTACACTTCAATTTAAGGTCAAAATCCTGTTTGATTTCTCTGTTATGAACAGCCACCCATAAATCACTCTGTAAAACACTGAACACACAGCTTTAGACCAAGGTATGCATCACAGAATTTTGCTAAATGCGGTGGCTTTGGCTGGGATAGAGTTAACTAGTTAACACCTAGAATGAGGCTATCTTTTGGATTTTGGACTTCTACTGCAGAGGTAATTGAGCATTTGTGTGGGGCTTAGTTGCTGGCTGGGATTAAACCACAACACTGAGGAACTGAAGACCGGAACTGAAGACCAGAACTGAAGACCAAAACTGAACCTTGGTTGTTCTATGGACCATGAGCATCTGTGGGAGTGAAGACACATTGTGACTTTGACAAAGATAGTCTGGTCCAGTCAGTCATCCCCCCACGCCTCCACACCCCTGATAGGCTTATCTCCTACGATAAGAATGCCAGGTGGATGTTGCAGGAAGAACTGTCTGAACGCTCACATAATTAATGTATTCCAGACACAGGGGAGCTGTGATGCATTGGCAATATTTAGATACTGTATTAGCAATAAATCTAATCATAGTCATGCACATAATCAGTGTCATACTTCTTGTGCCTGATTGAGAGTCTTCTCTCTATTATTCTGTCACACACATCTATCAGAAATCTCCCTCAGTTGATTCCCACTACACAATTGCATGAAGGTACACACTTTTTCCATTCATTTATGGTGCAATATCGGACTTATTTGTGAGCCTACAGAGAGAGAGGGGTGCCTTTTCACTGTCCTGCTCCTGCCTAGGTGAATCTCACTGTAAGACAGCACCCACAAGCAGTGTTCTTGCTTTAGATATTTTCAGCTTCAGTTCACTGATCTGAAGTATCTATAGCTATTTGAGATTTCCTACCTAAAACATCTCCACTGTGCTGACACATACTGCTTTTGTCATCTCTGACTGTGGAATTCAGGTCTAGCTTTAGGTGTTTACACGGTAGATATCTGCATGCTCAGTAGATGTCTGGGTCCCTACTACCAGCCAGCGTGAAAATGAGAGTGGCTTAGCTCCTCTGTAAACAGGTGCCAGCACTGCCCAGCCAAGTGTGTGAGTACCATCTAAGCACTCACTTTGGTGCCTTGAGAATGTTTCTGCTGCTCACCCTTGGGCACCTGGTTTCATCTGAGACTCTCCAGAGAATCCCACCAGGCCTTCAAACACCTCTCCCAGCAGGCATTTGGGTGCAACTTCTACATCAGATCGGCCAGCCCCACAGATGTCTGCAGTGGATATCTGGGATATTTGCCCTGAGTGTGTCGAATGACAGTAGACACGTGTGTGGGCAGTCATGCTCTAGATTTGCATAGTTTGTAACACAAGACAAGCCTGTAATGCACAGTCGAAGGCAACAGTTAAGGTTTCTTTATCATTGACCAACTCCGCATACTGGTTCTAGTCACATCAGAAGCCAAGTAAACCTGAAGTCCAATTGATGTCAACAGAAAGAGAAAATAAAGAATAAAGACAAGCGATAAATTAAATCTTCAGCTACTAGTTCCTTTGAGAAAGGTGTCTGCAATCAAGTACCTGCCATACAGCGTAAACTGAGTAGATAGAGCACTTCTAGATATTTTTCAGAAGGTGTCAGCAGGTATAATCCTAAAAGGGCAGGTCAGATGGTAATGGTACAGTTCAGCTTTTATTTCCTCCATAAGAAGGTTAATACAGTTTTAAAAGGTAAGAGAAGAAAGAACATGCTGTAACCTTTTATCCTTGTCTTTAATCTGACACTAACAAAAAACTGAGGAAATGCAGCCTGCCACATCCTCTCACATCACCACAGGCTGCTGTGTGCCTGGAGTTCCCAGAAAGCAGCATCACTCACAAACGCATGCAGATGGGTGGACAGATGCTCCCAGGAGACAGCCATACACACCAGTCCCCTCACACTGCATGGGAAATAAGAAATTAACTCTCAGGGGAGCAGTGACATAGAAAGAAAATAAAGTTGCTCTCCCATGCTTTAAATATCCATTGGTATTATGAGTGTTGTTAATGATCAGGTATTTGGAATGAAGCCTTCATTGAGTCCAAAAGATTCAATTCAGGTCAGTGGTAGAGTTCTGCTACTCCAGTGACAGTATTGTCATCATGGTCCTGCCTGTATCTCGTCAGGAAAATTGTCTTATCTTCATGGTGACAACAGAGACAAGCATGTTTCTCCTATGGAGACATCGCTGATGGGCTGGGGGTGGGGAGAGAAGATCTGGAGGAAGAAGAAGTTACTTTTCATTGGCAAAATTATTGTTTCTGTAGGCCATTTGGTATAAAGCAGCAGTAGAAGTTCTGGAAGGATAAAGCTATCAGATACTAAAGAGAAACCCCCCCTAAAAACTCTTCACATGGTTAAAGGCTAGGAAAGGTTTGTTATATTTGAAGGAGCTCCCTTGAGGTTACACCATTCTGTTGATTTCAGCAAGAGTCCTGGGATGGAGAAGAATGGTTTTAGGGGGTAGAATGGGGTTTAAAGGCAGGCATGATTTGAAGGCAAAGTGGCAAGGAGAGATCTAACTAACTGATAATTAATGCTTTTGATCATTTTTACCCCCTGCTCAGTGCTTTAAAAAAAAAGATGCCACAAATCTCAATGAGTACTTTAGATGAATTCTAACCTTATTAAACTCTAAGTCAAATGGCAATTATAAGGCTATATATAGTATTGCAACCGGCTGCTCTGCCAGCTCATACCTGGAAGGAAAAGAAACAGACAGAGGCTGCTAGGCACATGGGGAAGAATTAACAGATATATTTGTAGGTAAAAGTCATGAAGCTGTCTCCCACCATACTTGTTAGCACAGTGTCTACTTCTTGCCTATCAGAGAAAAGTGGCTTTTTATTGCTCCCTACTGGACCTGGACATATCTGCATTTAAAAAGCTAGCTGTAGCCTGTGAACACCAAGAGAAATAAAAACAAAGCAAAGATTTAATTAGGAAATTTCCCGAATATAGGGAATAAGGTAGGAAAACTTACCATCTAGTATTTATTTGGCCTGTTTAACTTCTGTTCATTTACATAAACGCTAGCTAAAATATAGAAAACTCATGAATATGTAGGAGAGATTCATAAAATTATTCTAAGAAAAAATAGTTTCACATAACTGCCTTCTTGCGACTTGTCTGTACTAACTCAGCAGGGCAATGGAAAACAAAAGTCCATCTTACCCAAGCTGTTGAAAATGTCATTTTTGCTGAGAAAGATCCCAACTGACCGATTGCAGCAGCATTTGTGAAATATTTGAAAATCTGTATTTCTTACCGACACTTAGACTAAAAGGAAGAACTTTTATGTCATAAAGAAAATTTGAACTAAGAAATTTTATCTTTTGCTTTCCATAATAATCTTGAGTACTGTGCAAATCAGGAACGGGAAGTAAAATCATTACACTCAAGCCTTCTTTTTTCCTAGAATTCTAAACGGAGACATAAGGTCAATGCCAATCAGGCAAATAGGATGAGGTAACTGCTTAGAGAGAGCAAATAATCTGCTAGCAGAAAAGGTTTCAATTTTTAAAAGGCTAGACATTTAACACACCAATGTTAACATCGAAAAAAGTGGCTGATTCCTTTTATCAAAGCATAATACATGTTTTATACCTCTGCCAATTGTAATGGGACCATACACAGTAAACTTAAAAGTATAAGCCCATGTCTCCCACTTAGCTTGTAGCATTATTTTACACAAACACTATGATTGTGCTATTATGTAATAACAATCAGGTAGATGACCAGAAATAAGAATAGCTACTTTAGCATCCTAAGATAACACTAAATGGAAAAAAATCCACAACACAAAGCAAAACAGAACAAAAAACCAGCAACAGCAACAAAAAAGTTAGAATTGGTTTCTACAGTATTGCCAATGTAATATATCTAGAAATGTAACTACACACAGCTATGCCCATTCCCAGTCACTTGTGATTGCATATGACTGAAGGAGGATAAACATAGATATAAGCAAACAATGCCATGAAAACACAGGTGTTCAGTTTGGGCATTTTCTCCTGTAATATAATCTGTTTGAAAAAGATGCATTTTCTTCAGCAGTCCTGAATAAACTTACTGCAGTGCATTTCAACGGGTAAGAAATATGTCACAAGCTCTCAGTGCTATGAGAGAGAAATTATTGAAATACTTTTTATTTCTTATTAGGGTGTTTCCTCATTCTGCAATCTGCCTGTGTTAGTTGTAAAAACTGACTTCATTACAGACAGATGTAGAAGCAAATTAAAGGATATATAGCTGAGAGAAAAAGAGGACTCCAGTCTGGCAGAGCTTCCAGTCTCAGATCTAAAGCTGCTGCCAACAAGGTTCAAACTTTACTGAGCTTCTTGTACAGCTTCTCTCAGATTTGTTCTTTGTTATAAGCTCTTCTTTTTGTTTCCATGTTCAGAAACAGGAAGCCCCAGGACTAATTGCATTTTCAGAAGCATCCCTCTCCTAGTGCCATCACCTTGAAAGGTTATTGCAAATTTGTGTGGATTTTAGAAAACTAAAGGTGTTATTTATTTTTCTGTGCATTAGGTTTACACAGCAATGTTTTGGTAGTAGGGGAGCTGCAGGGGCGACCTCCGTGAGAAGATGCCAGGAGTTGCCCCTGTCAGACACAGCTGGTTCCAATGGACCCACCCCTGGTCAGAGCTGACCCCACCATGACACTGATGGTGCCTCTGTGATAACTCATCTAAGAAAGGGTAAAAAATGCTGTGCAGCAGCTGTGAAACATAAGTGGGAAAATATGAGAGAAACAGCCCTGCAGACAGCAAGGAAGAGTGGGGAGGAGATGCTGCAGGCAGCAGAGCAGAGATTCCCCTGCAGCCTGTGGAGAAGACCAAGGGGAAGCAGTTTGTGCCCCTGCAGCCCATGGAGGACCACATCAGAGACTGCTGAGAAAATATCACAGTGGGAAGTATCACTCTACATATGCTATTTCTTACATGGCACTTCTGAACATTGGCTAGTGCTGGAGACAGAATAGAGACCTACATGGTCCTTGGGTGTAAAACTGTGTTCACTTTTATCTTATTCTGACAGGGAAAGTGAGATCTCAGAAATCTTAGAAGTCTCAGTGTTTTCAGAAGACTTAGAAAGACATAGTAGGCTTCAAACAGAAGTGATAAGTTAAAGGTAGAAATTTCATGCAAGTTTCATTGGAATGTACTGTGGGGAAGGTCTGGAGAGAAGATTTTTGGACTTTAGAACTGCTAAAATATTTCTCTGCAAGTAAATTAGATCTGACTTCTGGAAGATGGCATTTAGATAATTTTTAAAATGTTTAAGTAAGCAGTAACTCTGAAGTGCTCAACATCCTTCACAGTTTCATATTCACCATGTGAACTAAAAGCACTCAGTATAGACTCAGATCCAGGAATAAAAACACTCATTTGAAACAGTTTTTACACCAGAATATAGTAAGGACCTTTTATAGGACTCTCTAGGTTTTAAAAGATAGATATTAGAGACCTTAATGTAGTAGAATATTATAGTAAAACAAGATGAGTTGTAATATAAATGTACATTAACTCATTTGCTAATGATCAACATCAGCCACAGGAACAGATGCCAGTGGTTCCATGTCCTTTCATCAAAAGGGAGACAGAGCCTATTTAAATGTTTTAATTGTTGGGAAAGAAATGGATTTGCTTTTATCCAATCAATACCACTTTGACCAAGAATCAATTAAACTGACAAGGCTTCTCTTATTGAAGTAAGTAGGGGCTTTAATTAAATTCCATTCTATAGTTTAAGCAAGGCACTGGAAGACAAGGAGAACACAAAGGCTACTTTGAATTTAGTGTGTATATTGGAAGCATGGTTTTAGGAGCAAATAATAAATTAAACTTCAGATACATTAACACTTTATATCATACTACATATCAAAATGAAGCCACAGAGAGCGGCCCCATCTATTACAGCATGCATTTCTATTTTGGATTAGCAGGAAACGGAATGCTCTGCATGATCCTTTATTTATTACAGTGACATAGTATGTACAAGGGCATCATTCTATTTCCTCAGAAAACATCATTAGTACTAAACAGTCTCTCTTTGCCTATTTCCTTAGAAGATCACTGCACAAAAATGAGACACTGCAGAATAACAACAGGCTCCATTTAATTGGTGCAACCCTTCCCCCTTCTTATCAGCAGCACAACTCAATATTCACTCTGGGGCAAAGAAGTTATTAAAGCATTTCAAATGATATTTTCAAAGGGAATTTTCCTTTTTTCTTATTACCTCTTCAAGTCTGAATCACTGGGTGAGAAGGGAGGCCAAAGAAACTAAAAAAAAAAAAAGTTTACTTCTTAGGAAATTATTAAAAATGTTGTCATGAAATCAAACAGGCTTGGTATAAAAAAATCTCCAGAAGCGAAAATACACTTTAAGCAAAAGTCCTAAAGTACAAAGTCTTTCTGCAAGTGGCAACACCTCAGATCACTTAGCCTGGAGCTTCCATCATTTCAGTCTCCTGATGTGATGCTATTCCAGCTTATTTTCCTCAGGCTGCTTTGCTCACTAAAGCAAGTAATTAGAGTAGCAAATAATAGATCCAGAGTCCCAAATTAACTTTCAATATTATCATCTTTTTGCTAGTGGCTAAAACAATTCTAACACTGGTTAATCTATATACCTTCCTGCTAAACAGCTATTAAAATAAATGATTTAGTAAAAACCATTTTAAGCATCCTTGTTCTAAAATATGCCATTTTTCTGCAAATTAAATAGCATAATAAGTGATCAGCAGGTTGCTCTGGTTAAATATTCTTTTTAATTGCTGATTGGTTCAGTCCATATGTGTTTTACCTACAGAAGTTCTTATGTCAGGGAGTGTCCCCAACTTGTGGCATGATGGCAAGTTTTCTGTTTACATTAATAGTTTTCAAAGATTAGTGGGTTATTCTTAACATGTTGGACAAATTAGCACTAAAAATACTATCCTTTTTGATTTAAGGAGAATTTTCTTTTTTCTTTAAAGTGTGATGGCAATTACAATCATCAATAACTAGCTTAGTGCTTTCCAGCATAACAGTTTTTTCCACTTATAAATACCTTTTTTCAAAATTAATGTGTAAATTTATAGGTTGGATAAAAACAACCATATATGTAAGTATATATTATATTTAATGTTTTATATGATATTACTATATACAATAAAGTATTTAATATAGGCAAATGATTTAAACTGAATGAAAAATTTAATGAGCACGATTTTTTGTTTGTTTCATAGTTGAGTTGAAGCTTTTGCTTTTTATTCTGCTATACAGCACCTACAAATTCTGAAGTATTGGTATTTCCAACAAAGAAATGACATTTACTGAACATTTTTAAGTGATTGCAGCAGCTATGGGTAATTGTTCAAATTATGCTGGTATTTATGGGCAAGGCATAATCCTGCTATATTCAAAACAACAAGTAAACTTCTGGAACAATATAAAGGCAAAAAAGTAAATAAAATGGATAGGTAAGTAAATAAATAACCCCCAAAACCTGCAAAACATAAGCTTCATGCTTACCCCAGCAATGTAACAATGCTAGGACTGCATACAGTATTCATGCTGTATGGTAATGTTAAACTTACGAAATTCCCTGTCAAAATCAGTTTTAAATTTGTGTGCATCACTGAATTTTTGCCAAGGCTATGAAAACAAAAGTTGTTTATCAGCAGTTTTGATACAGGCTTTAACGAAATTTGCAAATAATAAGCTTCCCAATGTCTTTCCACAACTGTCTGCACATGATGTAAGAGTAGAGCTCATGTTGTCTACTTCTCCCAGTTGGTGGACAAGTTAAAACTACTACTAAAACAGTGTAATAAGGGACTGTGATCCACAAAATGTTTATCAACTCCTGCATAGATCCTATTGAACTATTGACCTTCTTATGAAGAGTTAAATACTTTGTCACTTATAATAGCCATGGCATGGGTTTTAACCCAGAAGAAGTCATTATATAAAGTAGTCTGTAATATATTTTCAGCAGGAATGATCTGTCATGCCCTAAGAAGATTTAGTCAAACTCTGGTCCAACTCTGAGTATCTACTTTTGAATTAATAACTTGCCAGTTGCTTTCCCAAGCAGTGCATAACAGCCAGGATGAAGCACTTCTCTCTGTCTACAGCACCTTTGTGCTGATAGCGAGGAAGCAGCTTCTTTGGCACCTTTTGAAAGATTTCTGATTTTATTAATAATTTTCTGTACACAGATCATGAGCTGTTGTATAAAACACGGCATTTAAGGATTTATGCAGAACCAAACTGCTTTTTAGTACCTTATTACTTTTCCCAGAAATGCACAAACACATCAGAATGTCTGTCCCAGCAGCACCCTCAGTGTTCTCCTGCGTCTCTCCATTTTCTACCCCATATTCTACCAAATGGACTAAAAGGAAGAGTTGATGAACAGGTATCAGACAGATCATGCTAGGGAAGATAACATTTTTTAACTCCAATCCTGAATTATTTAGACTTAAAATGTTGCATAAAACCAACTCTATTTAAACTAAATGTCAACAAAGAATCTAAAAATTACCAAAGAAGCTGTTTTCCACATTTCTTGACTTCTTTTTTCTTTGTGAAGGAAATGGTTTTGAACATATGGGTATCTCTTTATCAATTAAAAACTGAACAACCAAGTAAATCTTTTAATTCTATGAGAAACATTCACTCTTTTGATCACCTTGTGAAATATGTTTTTCATAATTTTGCTGAAAGATAAAAATTGTATTTGAGTGCTATCTCAGAACAAAATATTTCATAACTGTAGCTATTTTCATATTATTAACAACCCATGTTCCAACACTTTTTCATTCCTTAAACATCATACAAAATTTCTTCCTTCCTATAGCAAATTGTACTTATGTTGAAAAATAAAATATTTTGGAAGTCTTATGTTTTTGCATAACAGTTGCATAAACACTCTCCTTTTTCCTCAATGATGTCACCAAGATGTCAGTCACGAAAAAATGAAACTTTGGTTTCCTGATATACAAAATTGGTAAGAGAATCCTTGTGTTTTTCTACCTCACTCTCCAGTAATACTCTTGCAATATCCATTTTATGGTCTTTAGGCTCATATGTTGAAGGGCAGTTTTTTCCTGCCTCTGTGTTTTGCAGCACAGTTGTGTGGACACTTCTGGGTTCTGGCTTTCTGAGAAGTTTTTCTCTCCCTCCCTTCCTTTGAAAAGGAGGAAATAAGCAAGCAGCAAAATCAGCTCCACCAGTTGCAGCTACTTTTGAAAGGGCAAGGGCCCCTGTCTGAATCAGTACAGGTAAGCGCAGTCTCTTTTTTTCTCTTTTTATTCTACTTATTAACAGGAGTTCTAATGCAAAGAAAAGGACGCGTTTGGCTAATAAATGCTCTGTGACATTGCATTTAATTAACATCATGTTATGCTTATTCTGGAGCAGTCATAGTTTATTTTAGTAGTTGGGGGATCAAGATTTCGGGCTTTTATTTGGCTGCTACTTCCATTTCAATAACTCACATTTAAATACATTCCCAGACCTATCAGGCAGAGGTAGCCAGAGAGGTGCTGTCATGGCATGGATGACATCACGATGGTCAACAAGTGTTGCATAGGAGACACCTCAGAGAACTAGGCAACTGTGAAGGTTGGATTACTTGTCAAGCAACTCAGGACTATCAGGCCTCTGCACAAAGCCTCTGTGTATGTGTTTTTCCGCCCAACTCAGCCCCCTAGAGATTGGTGTACAGTCTTGCCACATTCAGACACTTTTCAAGCATAGGTGTAGAAGTGAAGAAGCATTCTTGTTAAAAAAAAGCCTATTCTCACTTGGTGGTGGCAGTGTCCAGAGTGGGTCACCTCTCATTTCTGTCTTCTGAGTTCTCTTCTCCAGTTTATCAATCATTTTGTCATGATTGAATGACTTAGACAGATATCTAAAAGCTTCTAGAACAATTAGCATATTTAATAAGGCTGAAGAAAACATCAGTTTCCTTTCTGAGAAGGGAGGCTGTAGAATCAGCCTAAGTACCTTTAGATTCAAGGTTAAGTAAGACAACAGATCAGAGTTGATGGATTGAGTCTTTTAGACATGGGAGAAAAATCAGGATTAAGTGTTATATGAAATTCAGCTAGTGAGCCACTTATGCCATTTTTGAGGCTATTTTTTGAAGACCCTGGGGGTTTTTTGGCTTTCTGTCTCTAAACACTTTATTTGTCAGTGCTTCCTGACAAGCAGTAGAGTTTTCTTTCACAACTAACCGATACTGGGAAAGAATCTGTAACTGCATTTCTCTAGATACAGCCTTTATTAGCCAGTCTGTAGGGTATCAGTGCTGGGGCTAGCAAGGTTAGCTGCAGATCTTCAGTTAGGAAAAGACCATTGAAGCAAAGCTTATTCAAATTAAAATAACAACCTAACTCCAAAAACCCCCAAACCCTGTATTTTTTCCCCTCCAACATCAGCTAGAACATAATCTGCTCACCCCATTGCTCTCTGTTCAAGAACTAATTTCACAGAGTTTCCCCTTTTTCTCAGATAACATAGAACATACGATTTTCCCCATCATTAGCACTGAGTTTGATAGCTTGCTAGCTTGCATCATGATGTTCTTTTAATCGGTTGATTACGTACATGCCCCGGGCAAGTTACTATGTTAACATCTGATGATTTAGCAAACTGCTCTGATTTTATTTATTTATTTTACTTCTGGCTGAAACATTTTCTAGTATCAATGTTCAAAGTGTAATGTCTTAGTGAAAGCAGCCTATATTCACAACTTCTGGGTATTTGCATTAGTGGTAATGGATGCCTTGAGCCATGGGAAAACAATATGGGTTTTAATGTACACGCTTAACACTTAGTGCTAGTTCCCTAACTTTAAAAAGCCCAGCTTAAATATTTATGAAGTGCCATTGTTCATTTTGAATTGAGTAACAACTGATTATCTTTCATAGAGATATCTGCAAGATCTGCAGTCAGGTTTCTATGCTGAGCTGCAGGGCTGCAGACGTTGGTTTGACTCTCGTTGGCCAAAGGGTTCAAACTACACCATAGTTTTCCAAATGAAAATTTAATTGAAGCTATAACCAAGCTGTGGGGGATAGCTCAAATTGCATTAATGCAGTTAGAAAATAGTGATTTAGGCTGGTGTGTTCAGAGCTTGTCATTAGATAGTTTCCTGAATTTGTTTGGCATTTGCTTATAAACTGTACAGATCTCCACATCCAGAATGTACCTGTGCAAATTATATTGAAAATGTCTTTTTACCTTTCAGCTCTCAAGACATACGATACTCCAAAATAAGTCTACTGACAGGTTTATTTGTTTGTTTGGGGGTTTTTTGTTTGTTTGGGGTTTTGGAGGTTTTTTGTTTGTTTGTTTGTTGGGTTTTGTTGTTGTTGGTTTTTGTTGTGTTATTTGTTTGGTTGGTTGTTTTTGCTTTTTTTGTTTGTTTGTTTGTTTTGTTTCTGTTTGTTTGTTTTGTTTTTCTTTAAGCCCTCTGGTCCTTTAAGAAAGAATTTCTACAATAAAGCCTGTTGGAAATGCATTGGATATAGATGTATAAACAGGCTTAATTGTATGTCACAATGAGAAAAGAGTTATTGTGCCTACATTTCAAATGGTGACATGAATGTTCTGTAAACACATTCTTTGACATGAGCAGGAATTTTTACTATTATCAGACAAAATTGAATCTGTGGCCTTTTGGCTGGAAGAAAAACTCCAGTAAATCAGTCCCCGTGAGGGTAAAAATTACTGGATTAAAAATATTAATGTTTGTTTGATTTGACTGAATAATTACTTTTTGTGCCACTACATTACTGTTTACATAGACACTTCACCTATGCTCTTCTTTATTTAATTTGATTATAATTCTTTCCCCATAGACAAACCTGTCTATGAGGAAAAAATGCTTGACTGAATAGTAGCGAATATTTAGATAAGGTACCAATGGCTGGAGGGTAATTGCAATATTTAGCAATTATATGTACAGTACTCCATGCCCCAGTGGGATTTCTGCTGAGAATGTGCTTTACATTGTGTAGGAACAATCAAGGATAGAAAAGAGCCACAAATATTCCCATTAGGCAGTTTAGTGTTGAAGACTATTTCACAGGTTAGGATTAAAATAATAGATAGCTGTGTAGTAAGAACTCTGGGAACAACCTGAGACAGCTATTTCCTGAGGAACAGAAACCTTTCCATGCAACTAATGTCATCTGTTACTTCTGCTCTACTACTTCCAAACTGTTTCCTCTCCCCAAACCTGAAGAAAAAATAAAGACTTTCTAGCCAGAATTAACTTAAGTCAGTAATAGTAATCCTACTAATTCCAAGTTCCACCATGGTTACTTGGCCCTCAGAAGACCACAACATTAAGTAGCACATTTTCAAAAAAAACCCTTTTATGTGGGCATTGTAGTGAGAAACATCAAGAAAATGGCAGAAATATTTCACCCATCTGACTTAGAGATAAAAAAAATCAGTTGAAAAGGGCTTCTTGGACCCTATTATTGTCATCATGAGAAGCATATTTAATGAAAGAAATAAATTGCTTATTACATGTACACTAGTTATCAGCACAGATTACATGTAAAACACAATTTCTAAACAGAAAACAAGTTCTGCAGAGGGCGTTGGGTTGATGATCTCATTACAACTAATGACCTTGAACACCATTCAGGCTTAGTTTAACACTCCAAAACCTGTCAGGCACTGCTCTAGTTCTTATTTAATTAGCTCTCAACATTCTCACGTGCCACAGGATAAAGGACAAGAATGAGTATCTTAGTTCTGGAAACAGTCTTCTTTGATTTCAATGTCACTTATAGACATGGGATTTAGAAATCTCAGCCAAGATATTTGAAATATCATTATGAATGGAATATTTAATTTTGTAATGACACAGGATTCCATTTAAAGGCATGGGGATTATTTACAGTGCAATAAATATCCCAGCACCTTTGTATGAATAAGGTGTGGTTAACTGAATAATTATCCTTGATTATTTGTAACTTCTTTTCTTTCCACCATCTATTTGTTCTTTTTAAAATTCTGTCTTTTCTGCAGTTTCAACTAAAAATTTTGCTCAAGACTGCCCTTAATCTGGCTCCCTAACACACCACAAAATGCTACCTTGAATTCCATAGTAGCTGCAATTTATGTTAGCTTGAATATCACGGGAGCTGGGTTGAATCTTTGGTGCTGCAGTGAAAGGCAGAAGTAGAAATTACAATTCCTGGGGTGCCAAACCTAATCATTTCGTTCTGCTCATTCAGCCAAGTTCTACTCATGCAACCTGACTACAGAGTGGATCTGGCCAAGCAGCAGCCTAGATCTGGCCCAGGGGATGAGTTAACCTATGTCCCTGAAACAGAATGGCAAAACTTGCAGGTTAGAAGCAGAAGAAGAGGTCTGTCAGAATTGCGACCTTGTTAAAATTGCTCCCAAGGGAGAAGAAAGAGAAAGCAAGAGAAGGGATGGGATGTGGTGAGAATGTCATAGGGCATGTGGCAGTATGGGATCTGGAATGTGGAGGCAGGGACATAAAGAAAAATGGAAATGTAATGTGAAAATAGGGGATGTGAAATGCAAACTGGAGGGGTAGGATGAAACAATAAAGAACACTAGAATGTGAAGAACGAATATAGTTATAGGAAGAAGGACTTATGGAGTTGTATACCTCATCCTCTCCTCAATAACATTCTGTAACTCCAGGGTATCCACTACTACTTTGTCTGTATTACAGTTTAGCTATACCATGGATGAAGAGGACAGCCAATATCAATCTTTGCTGGGTTGGTCCTCACAATGTTTGATGCCAGATAATCAGTCATGCCTATTTCCAAAAGCCAATCTAATCTAGAGAGCATGGGTTTGCCTAGATCCAGTTTGGTTTTTTGTTTTGCTGATGCTTGATAGCACTGATACACTCACATGTTTGAGTATATTCTTATACCCCATAATAAACTTTTTTCCTTCTATAGAGCTATTTGTAGCAAGATGCTCTGCCTAAGTGGGGGTAAAACATCTCAAATTTGACACTATTTGCAAAAGTTATCAGTGATGGTTGGAGAAGGTGGGTCATGCTGCTTTTGGTGTTGAAGAATGCTGAGACCAGGTTGACTCATTAATCCCAAAGTTAAACATTCTGAGGATGTGAAGAACAATGTTTCCTGAAAGAATCTGGCACTGGGGAGTGCGAGGCAGACAAACTTTCTGATAAAGGAACTAAGTTCATTTACTGCTAAATGATCTAAAGGCTGCTGAGCTGACACTGATAGAAGTCAATCACTTTATACTATAAAAACCCCGTCCCACATTTTAATGCTGGGAACTTCTAACACTCTTTCTTGGAGTATGTGGGGACAGTCCTCCCATGAGTGGGAGACACCATTCAAGGTTAATCCTCGAGGTTTAGAGAGACTCGCCCACAGTTGTTGCTATAGGTGAGTAACATCAATCTTTACTTGATAATTACTAAGCTAGCTTAGAAATTATTGATTTAATAAATAGTGCACTGTATTAGTGGTTATAACTATCTGTACTGTGTAGTAAGTAATTCCAACTAAAGTATTTTAGTCTATTATCATTGCCATCATCAATTTAAAGAAATACTGTATTTGATTCATATGAATATGTTTGGTTTCCCCTCCTTAATCCTGAAAGACAAAGTCATATAGTGGCTCATCCACACCTATATAATCCTCTAGACATAAACTGTTGACCAAGTCTGGTACTAGAATTGGACCCAGCTGCTCCTAGACTCCTCTCTGAGAAGGACATCAGAAAACAAGGGTGTCCTTTCTGAACTTTGTGACTCAACAGAACGGTGTCCCTGATTAACCTTTTCTGAAGCTTCCATTTTGCCAGTGACACTATCAGACTTCCTTTGCCCAGATAATGCAGAACAGACCATCTACTATACCACAGGCTATTTTTCTTACCTCTAAGTATCCAGCATGGAGAAAAACATCCATCAATAATTCTAAAATCCTAAATGCCACAACTTACATTACTTGTAAACAGGGTTTCTCCAAATGGAAGAAATGAGTATTAAAAATAAACATTTTGTCAATTCATGGAGGTCTCCTGTCAAGACCCCACCAATAAACATCTCCCTGTGTTACTTGCATACAGTTAACATGGCTACACTACAAAGGCCAAAATTCTCTTGCCTTACTCTGGACAGTAATCCTTTTTAAACTGATATGGTTGAGCCAGGACCTTAGGCTGTAACTGTTATGAGTCTTATCTCCAAGCAGGACATATCAACTATCTAGGCAGTAATCATGAATAAACAGAAAACTCAAGCTTTGTATTATTCAAAGCAAATTAACAGTTCCACATTTTCTGTGAAATTTTGGTAAAGATAGTGAGAACTGACACATATAAGTATCACATAGTAATGCTAGTTTGTACTCAGTCAACTTAATGCAACACTCTCAATTTAGAATTATTTCTTCTGTGGGATTTTTAAAAGTCTTCTATCAATGCATGCAGCTTCTTATTTGAGTAGTACTGTACAAGACTGGAAAGTGGAAAATTCACTATTTGGTTTTGCTGCAGACTTTAGAAACCCATTTTAGTATGCAGTTTTTGTCGGTGCTACCTTCTTACTGTGGTTTTCTCTAGTGCTTATGTGCTTCTTTAAACAGACAGAGAAGCATATGACAATGAAACACCAAAACCCATATGAGATGTCTGTCTGCTTATAGTTCCTGACTCTATTAAATAGAGTTTGCATCTGATAGGAGTCAACCTGAGGTCTGGCATCACTTCCCTGGACTCTTTTTATATTAGATTACTGGGTAAAAAAGAGCTGTTGTTGAGACCAATGTTTTGGTCTGCTGTCTGCTAGCTGGCTCTCTTAGCCACTTAGCTAGCGAGTCAAGTTTCCAGCTGTTTGTCCTTCTTTTGTCCTCCAGGCTCTTCTGTTGTCTCTCATACAGAGGTTCAGATTGAAGAAAAGATGAAGGAGGTGCCTAAGCCTAGGAATAGTAAACTTGCAGGAGCTATTTTACCTTTCAGGCTAAGAAAAAATCTGAAGTCTCAAGTCTCTCACTTTGTAGTTTAAAGATTTTGTCTTTGGATTTTAAGCGAAAAGTCCATGCCTCCTCCTTTTCTGGTATTTTAAAATAAAAATTGTGGTGATGCTGTATCAGATAGTGAACTTAATTAGTCCAGTAGGAGGCAGGCATACAAAACTAATCAAAGACCTTCATTTAAAGGGCTCATAACAAACACTGCATGCACCACAGGACTTAAGATCTGAGATACTTGTGAATGAGCTTTGAAGGAAATATGTGCAGAGTGCCTAACTTGACTGATCCTTGGATATCTACAGCAGCAGAACTTTAAGTAAGAAAGCAAATGCCATAGCAGAAATAAGTGAGCTATAGAATCTCAGATAATTACACAAGCCTTCTGTGGATTTCATGTCTTCGACTAAATTGAAAAAAACCTAAATAAATATTTATTTACATTGTGCTTCATATTTTTTTTTTCTGTAAGCCTCAGCCTTGATCTATATGTCTGTATGAAAAACTTAGTCCTTGTGAACTCTGACTAGTTTTGGTTAGGAAGGTATATTCCTGGAATAAATTTCTAGCTACATAACTGTGTTTGGACTGCTTTCACCACCACTGTGGTTATCTGGCATTAAAGGGAAATGTATACCTGGGATGTAGATGTCACAGGCCATCTAAGCTGACATCGGTCCTCAAGGTTTTATGAACCAATCTGGACTAAGGTACACTTAATTTGATTCTTAATTTGATTATCTAGGATTTAACAGATAAAATACTTGGTGCACTTGTTCCAAGTGGATAAGAGAGAAGAATGAATAAGATCTTTCTGTAGAACTGAAAAAAAAATTTTTTTGGATCCTTTATCAAGATGGTTCTGCACTCTTCTCAGAGGCATTAATTATTAATGTAGAAGTATGAATCCACCCTATCTGTAAGGTCAAAACTCAGAAAATAATGTTGGTCAACTTTTGTGTAGTCCATTGCATCTGGGAGTTCCTTTTCAAGGAATAAGACCATCTGCCATGGTCAGCTAGAGCAGAGTTTTGGAACAGAAACAGATATTTTGTGTTACCGTTATAGAATCAGAAATTACAGGCAGACCAAGAAGGGACTTTCAGCTTCTGATTGACTCATGGCCACTCCATGGACTTTTGTTTCATATAGTTTAGACAATATTTTTGAGCCTTTGAATGTGTGGACACAAATAAAATCCTCTGAGGCAACATCAGTAGCTCAGTTCATATGCCATACTCTTTAGAATCTCATTCTAAAATGCCATAAGGAGCTCTACAATAGGAATTTCAGTTGAACAAATGTTGAGGTTTGTCTGCACATTACCATTGAGTAATGGTTACACAACTGGAGTGCAAAGTTCCTGAACAGAAAAAATGAGATCAACAGAGTGACACAATAATACAAGGGTGGATAAGCAAATATCCCCATTGGACTCATCTAGATTCCTAGAATTCTTTCTTATTTCTTCCTCAGTGAGACTTTAGTATACATCTGCCCCTCTAGGGTCACCCTGTGACTGCCTAGGCCATCTCTGTGCTCACTCTGAATTTTCACTGGGCTCTTTTCTTCTTCCTTCACATCTCACCTTGCACTCGAGAAGTCCCTCAAACAACTTATGAATTTCCAAATGTTTTCAGGACAGAGTTGGGTTTCATTTGATCCTGGTAGCAGGCTGCCTTCCTCTCCACAGACACTCTTTTCTAAATAGAACAAAATAAAGCACACTAACACATACAAGACAGCGCATAAACAAATAACTCAATGTAAATTACTACAGTGACTGGCCTTCACTGGTCATTGTTAATTTCCCCACTCAAAGGGCAAATAAGGAGCTGGCAGTAAGGGAACTCTCCTTTTTGTTACCTTAGGAAGACAGTGATAAACTTGGAGACTTGCCAAGACCGGGCCGCTAATCTCAAAAAGAGGAACTTGTCCCCACAAATCCACAACTTCCCAAGCAAACTAGAGGATCTGGGCTTTTTACAAAGTTTTCTACTCAGCAGACTTTTTTGTCAGAAGGTATTTTGGAATAATTATCACCTAATTTTCCTCCCTCCCCTTTGTCTCTAGAGTTTCTCTGCCAACACTTGACATTTACACATACAGATAATGAATTTTTGCCATTTTTTAAATTAAATTGTGATGATTTTCTTGCCTTTCAAGTTACAAAATTTAGGAAAAAATATTCTTCTCTTTGGATTTCCCTGCCTTTATCCATTTGCAGTACAAGCTTATTTAACTGTATGTCTTGGACAATATTATTTAATGCCAGAGCCATTATTATTTCCTTCCTTTAAGCTGATGCACATATTCAGTTAAAAATCAATTGTGTGCCACATCCGCAAACATACCCTCAGTCTTATTTCCTCTCATTTTTATTTTCCACTCTTTGCTTGGATGGTTAAACTTCCATTAATACCACTCAGGACACTTCAATGTTTTTTTAAAATGTTCCATCATTTCACAGTCCAATTGCCATCTGCGGCAAGATGACCTCCTACATAACGTTCATAGCGCTATTTAACCTACAAAGCTATAACCTCAGTCTATAATGGCCCTTCACCCTTAATTTCATAAATAAATTTTGATAGCTGTCTCAAGTGCATCTCCAAATGCTTTTTCTTGGATCAGTTTAAGAAAGCTAAAGCCCTGATAGAATTACATCTGGCCAGACACGTCAAGGGCAACAAGAAAAGCTCCTGTAGGTATGTCAGTGATAAAAGGAAGGTTAGGGAAAAGGCTTCAAGGCTAGGTTGGATGAGGCTTTGAGCAAGCTGTCTAGTGGAAGGTATCCCTGCTCATGGCAGGGGCATTGGAACTAGGTGCTCTTCAAGGTCTCTTCCAAACCAAGCCATTCTAGGATTCTATAATTCTATGTAGAAAAAAATATTACTTCATTCTACAAATATTTATCTAGGTATGTGCTGAGACCAGCATGGTTACAGCACAGGATTGCTCAAGCGTGTTTTGGGTTTGTGTGGCAGGATTTTGGTAGTGGCAGGGCTACAAGAGTGGCTTCTGTGAGAAACTGTCAGAAGCTTCCTCCATGTCCAGTAGAGTCAATGCCAGCCAGCTCCAAGACAGAGCCACTGCTGGACAAGACCAAATCCATCAGCGATAGTGTTAGCAGGTCTGGGATAAAAGATTTGAGGAGAGGGGAAAAATCTGCTTCAGAACAAAAGCTGCCAGAGAGAGAAGTGAGAATATTTGAGAGGATCAACTCTGAGGACAACAACTTCAGTGAAGGAGGGAGATGAGGTGTTCCAGGTGCCAGAGCAGAGATTCCCCTGCAGCCAACCCTCCCATGGTGAGGCAGCTGTGCCCCTGCAGCCCATGAAGGTCCATGGTGGAGCAGAGATCCACCTGCAGCCTGTGGAAGCTCCCACGCCAGAACAGGTGGATGCCTGAATGAGGCTGTGACCCCGTGGGAAACCTGCACTAGAGCAGGCTCCTGGCAGAATCTGTGGCCCTGTGGAGAGAGGAGCTCACACTGGAGCAGGTTTGCTGCAGGACTGGTGACCCCACTGCGGACCCACACTGCAGCAGCCTGTTCCTGAAGGACTGCACCCCATGGAAGGGACCCACGCTGGAGCAGTGTGTGAGGAACAGCAGCCCCTGGAAAGGACTCATGTTGGAGAAATTCAGAGGCCTGTCTCCTATGGCAGGGACCCACTAGAGCAGGGGAAGGGTGTGAGGAGTCCTGCTTGTGAGGAGGAAGGAGCAGCAGAGACAGCCAGTGATGAACTGGCCACACCCCCCATTTCTTATCCCCCTGTGCTGCTGTGGGGGAGGATGTAAAGAAACCGGAAGTGTGGTTGAGCCTGGGAAGAAGGGAAGGGTGAAGGAAGGTGTTTTTAAGATTTTCTTTTATTTCTCATTCCTCTCCTTTTATTTCATTGGTTATAAATTAAACTAATTTCCCAAAGGTGAGCCTGTTTTGCCGATGAAGGTAATTGGTGAGTGATCTCTCCCTCTCCTAATCTTGACCCATGAGCTTTCCACTATATTTTCTCTCCTCTGCCAAGCTGAGAAGTGGGGATAGAGCAGCTTTGGTGGACACCCAGTATCCAACCAGGGACAACCCACCACAAAGTGCTGCATCAAATTTAATTTGGTTTCCTTGCTTTTTCAACTTCAACATGTACAAGTTAAGAAGGTAAGAAAAATCGAGAAGTCCATGTTTGGTATGCCTTTTGACTTTCCTTCTGATCACCTAATTTTCTTCTGAGAAGCAAGAAACAACCACTGTATTAGAACTGTGTTAGGTAAAGTGATCACTGGTCAATTTATCAGCAAGTATATGTGCCAGTATTTCCAATTAACACTGCTTTTCTCATTTTTACAGTATCAATACTTTTACGTATAAGAAAATATTTTTGGCTCTATTAGCCAAAAAAAAATCAATATTGAGTCCTAACATAATAAATTCTGCACAGTGGTGTCTACCAATCTTCCTTTGAATATATCAGGAATATACCAGTTTGTACAAAAGTCTACAATCAATGTGCTATTTTATTCAAATTAAAAGAGACTTTTTTCCTGAAATTGCATTCTTTGTTATTTTTATCACCACAGATGTTATTTGAAACTTCTTTTCTGAAATGTTAAAAGAAATCAGTAAGCAAACAAGCACTGTGATTTTGCTTACTGTTACATGTGTTCTGTTTTCACTTGGCACATGTAGATATCTTCCAGTTCCTCTAGGAAACAGGAAAAAAACCTTTTATAGCAGCAGTCAAAGCAAACATCATCTAAAATTTATTATTTCTGAGAATCACCAAACAAGCATATGAAAAGATTTATTAATTCGACATGCAACAAAATTTTTGCCTAGGTATGGCTGGCTTCTCTCTGTCTACTTCACATTCTTAACTTCATGAAACTCAGCCAGTTCCAGGGACACTTATTGCTCAGTTATTGTGATCTGAGTAAGAAGAATCCTGTGCAACCTCTGCAAATAGTGTCTGTCAGTCACTTATATGTTTGGAAATAGCCACTGTTTCTTTGATGTGTATGTAAAGCAAATATTCCTTTAAAAATCACAGAATTCTAGATGCAGTCATCAGTGGCAATTGGGAAGCCATTTGTGTTTGGGAAACAAAATTGCAAAAGCCACACAAGCTTTATTATTTAAAAAATGTATTTTTTTTTCTTAATCATCTATCCATAAGATGTACATTCTTCTCTTCTGAGGTCCAGAATAACCAGGATACAAGATAATGGAATTTTGTGCTGAAAGGATTTCTGTTGAATGCATCTTTAAGAATTTTCCTTCATTTCAATAATTTTGTGACACTGGTATTTGTTGTGTAGCAAAATTTTGAGTCTGTAAAAAATGGCAAGGAAGGTTAATCGGGTTTTTTTGTTTGTAAGAGCTTTTTAATCGTTATGGACAGGGAGTTTTCCCAGTAGTCCAGAGAAAAATCAATTAACATCTATTGCCTATTAGAGGCAAAAATAAAATGTACAAGAAAGTCCTGACTTTATTTCTTCATATTTGCATGACTCAGTGACTGATAGGAAAAACCACAGCTTTGACTGTGCCTTTCAGACAAAGTGCCAACTTCTTTAAATGAAAGGAGAACCTTTCAGTTTCCTGGTATTTCTGCTTGAGATTTTCTGTGTGGCGCTGAAATATATGGTTTAGGAAAGAGACAGTGACCTTCTGATGCAATGAATTGCAAAACAGATGCTCCAGTGCTTTACACAAACCAGTTATTTTGCCATGCCTTATTAGTGTACAGTGCTGGTATGAAATACAGGCAACATAATTTCTGTGTCACTCTCTGATGTCATAGAGCATGTCATAAGCTCCAATGACACCACACATGCTCCTTGCTGCTAATGGTGGTGGCACTTGGGAAATAAACTGGGTGGATAATGTCACAAGGATTTCTTACTAAAGCTTGAGTCCTTGCCAGCCTTTGCTGTAGCCCGGGGACACCAGTGATGGATGCAGTTTAGAATGGGTCTCTGTTTGCTTTCATACTAGATATGGAAAGAGTACTCTACAAGACTGTCTTGAGGTGAGTTCAAAGATAACTTTACTCACTGAATACTCCCTTAGCACTGCATTAAAGTCACAAACTGGGCTTTGACACATATTATGTACCAAATTTACCAGTTATGTAATCGGGATTTACACAGGCCTCTCCCATCCAACTTTTGGAATGTCTAAAATGAGCACTAGAAAAGGCACTGGCTTACAAATTTATGACATAATGATTTTAGAATAACCATAGTTACTAAAATGAGATTTATTGACTAGGTAACAAACATCCATGATATATTTTTGAGGATAGGCAGGATCATTATGCACTGGTTTATCAGCTAAGTCACCAATTACCTAAACCTTTTCTATTATTTAGAAGTTTCTTGTTTTTTCTTTGCTAATATTCGAATGAGTGGGAAATGCTATTACATATGTATAGAAGAGGAACAGCTGAACCTGACAATGCCAAAACTGAATGCTGTTCACAGTGTACACCTAGGTGGAAAGTACACAATGCCTGAGCACAGGAGTTTCCCTTCCTTTCTCATACTCTATCACAAGCTGCAATATCTCTACTTTTTGTATCCACCTATCAGATTGCTGCTGCTACCTCTGAAAAAGCCCCATGTCATTAAATTTCAATCAGGGTTATGATTTAGAATCAGAGATTTTTTAAATGCAGTTCAATGAATTTCATTACTTCAAAAGACTGCTCCTAGCTTAGATCAGTGTTGCTTCATTCTGGTTAAAACAGGATTCATACTCTAACTATAGCTATAGCTATAAAAACAATAGCTGTTCTGTGTGATTCCACTCAGGAACAGTTCCCAGGGCTGAGTGGTGTGGAGGGAAACAACAAATAGCCATGCTGCATCAGAGTCATTTACACACCACCTTTTGGTCACAAATAATTAACTTTCTGAAGTAAGCTTTAGGTATAGACCTGTTATCTCGACTGCAACTCATCTTTTATACTTAACCTTGATCATTAAAGCTGCTAGATTTCACTGCAGGGAGTCATGAGGTGGCTTTTTTTCAGTATAAGTTCAGCAGAAGATGTGAAACCGTATCAAGTCAACATCTTGAGAGGAATTCAGATATTTTATCTCATACAATCAAATGTAAAATTTAAAGGCTCATTTTAGTAAAGACTTTGTGGAGAAAAACAAACTAAAAGGCAAAAAGAAAGGAATTTTCATACTATGTTGTATCTTTTCTGTAATACTGTAAAATAAGTAGATTTTACTTCTCTAAAAAACAAAATTCAGAGCCACAACACTAGTTCCTTTTACGTAGCTACTCAGCAGATGAAAATTGCTTTAAAAAGATATGCTTTTGTTTTAATGCTCTTGTGCTGTCAAAAACTTTCCAAGGTCTTAAAAATTAGTGCCAAGTCAATCCTGTCATGTGTTTCCATTAGTTTTGTCTGAAATATGAGTTGCTCTTACAAATGGGCACAGCCTGTGTTGATCGTTTATTCAATTGTTGCTTGAATTTTCGCTCCATGATAAACTGATAAACAAAATTTGTTCTTCTGTGATACAAACTTTAAATAAATAAATAGCAGTAAAGAAAAACAAACAAACAAGCAAAAAAGCCACAAAATTACCAACCGCAAAACCCAGAAGCTTTGCAGTTGCAACTATTTTAATTTTCTCAGATTTCCTGTTGGTAGTATGTCATTAATAATGATTTGTGGCTCTGGTGGTTAATAACACATAACAGATATTGCTCTCTCTTAAAATCAATGTTGAGTTTACATTGTAAGCAAAATATTTGTTGGGCCCATACTGTAGACGGAATAATACCAGATACATAAAGTATTAGAAGCCTAATTACTATCCTTATTTGTGTATCACAGAATAGCTCTGTTTAAGGAACTTCTATGTCTAAACACATTCATTCTTAAATTCTCTATGCCACAAAATATTTTGCATCACAAATATTTTGGGAAAATCCAATGCAAGCTATAAATTAAGATGTAAGTTGTGTTGTGGTGAAGTTTTCATGCTGGAAGTTAAGATCCAGAAAAGCAAAATTCATATGTGTATTAGGCCAATGTTACCTCATTAGTATATTGGGGAGGTTTTTTTCCATGGCAACACTAGTGTTAATTATAGTTTCTGTTTATGATTTAGAAGGAATTCTGTTTAGAAATCAGAAGAATTCATAATTCATTGCAATTGAGGAACACTTATTAACTGTTTAATTATCTAACTAGTTAGTTAGTAGTGTCAGAATGAGGTTTGGCTCAATCTTCTTCATATACAATACATTTAATCAAGTTTTATCAAAAGCAAGACTGGAAATCCATAATATTGCAAACTAAAAATACATTATTTAGCCATATACTTGGCCTTATTTTATATCAAAGTAACCCAAATGCAATATTGAAATTTTCTGATCAGAAATAAGAATAATTTTTATTGTACCATATAAAATTCTAAGCACACAAAAGAAAATTTGGAAAAATATACCATTTTCTACCTTCTTGAGATTTTCAGTGAAAATTGGTTTCACAATTGTTACTGGTCAAGACAGTCAAAGCTTCTTGACTGAATAGAGAAGTGGTTCAATATTAAAAAATAATTCAAAACCTCCTCCATAATTATGTCCTTCCCTTCCCTTCCCTTCCCTTCCCTTCCCTCTCCTTTTTCTTTCTATTGGAGAGAGAATATTTAGAATCAGCACATAATAGGCAAAGCATAATGATCAATTAAAATTCTTGAGATCTTTTCTGAGTTTTATATTTCTTTTGGTTTTATACCTCTAGTGATACATTAAATCATTATTTCAAAATCTAAAATAAGTCAGGTGAGTTGCCTCCTGGAAGTGCTACTCTCAATCATTTTCTTCAATTCTCCAAAAAATATCTACATGAACTCAGATTCCTACACTCTAGCTGTCTAAAATCAGGTGAGATAAATGATGCATCTCAAGTATTTGAGGTGATCTTGACAGTTTAGAGATGTCTAGATGACAGAATATTATGTATTATGTAATCCTATTTAAAAATGTGTTCAAGTCCTCAAAATGTTAATATAATGACAGCATCATCACTATAAGAATCAGGTTGGAAAACTCAGTAGTATGCTTTTCATGAACTCCTGAATGTGAGCTTGAGTCTTCACAGACAGTTCAGAAAGCCCATCAGCCTTTTAGAAGCCTTTGAGAGGATGAATTTAGTCTCCAGTACACTTTTGTTGATCTTTAGGGCTGAGACCAGCAAAAATCCTGGAAAATTTTGTATCTTATACATTCTGTGTAATTTTTTTCTTGTTTACTCTATTTAATTTTCATGAGTAGTCTTTGAGGTCTTTAGTCAAGCCCACAGTATCAAACTGCACTCAGTCACTGTGTGATACCCTCACCTCTATCAAACACACTCTTACAGATAGAGACGTTGGCTTATCTATCAATATTTTAGACACAGGCTATCTTTATAGAGACACTTTCACTCCTCAGTATGACGTGGAAGTAGCCACATGGAATATATATGTGTACTAGTGAAACATAAGTTTGGGGCTACACACTTACAGACTTGCATTCAGACTGTCTCTGAGCATCCTCCTGAGACAATTTTGGCCCAAGAAAACTAGTATTTTATGAGATAAAGCCCAGTTCCAAGGTCCATTCTTGACAGGCTGACCTGTGCTGGGGGAAGGAGATTTACATCAGAGGTGTTAATGGCAATGTGTCTTGGCTATTAGGTTTATAAAGCTAGGAATAACCCAGAACTCTTTGGGAGTCAAAGTAAAATGTTAATTTTAATTAGTGTGAAACCTGAAATTGTAAAATTAAGCTAAAATAACCAATGTGAGGTCGGAAAATGCTCCAGTAACTTTGACAATTACTCAGAAAATATTAACAATGGAAAATACATCACATGTAAATGTTTTATACATTATGCTACAGTATCCTTTGAACAGGACCACCCAGGTATCCATATTCTCTAAACATCTACAAGATTTGCAGAGAACTACATGAGAAGGATATAAAATTATTCTGAAAAGTTAACTAAAGCCCTGCATTTTACATTATTTAACTTTTTTTTGCATTGATGCTTGTTTATTTTTCATTTACTTGGAGTTTTCCAATTCACGAAGTTGGCATTTTGTTCATACAGTAATATTTTTTGTGCTTTATGAGAAATCAATTAAATTATGATTTACACTTTGCAGGGAGTTAATGGATAGCAATTTAAAGAATAATTGCTGTGCTTCAAGTAACATCAAGTATCTTATTCTGCCTACATAATTTCTGTGTTCCTACCACTTAAGCAGCTATTAGGAAGTGCTCCTGACACAGTCTTATGCTGTGTATCTGCAGAATTACACCCCATTGCTTCAAATCCAGATGTTTTATATTGGTTACCATAGAATTTAAGACGTGAGGTAAGGCCATTAAAGAAAGGTAGTGTAGTGTCATTTATTTAGGAAAAAAAATTCAAACCCAAGACAACAGATTCTAAATTAAAAAGGTATGAAAATCAAGATTAAAAAAAAAAATTAAATTTGCTCAGGAAGCTTAGGAGTAACATTATTCAGTCTAACTCAGCCTGGAATAATTGCATATCTGAAGGTATTCTGTATGCTAAAAGGAGCTGTGATCCAAAAGGATGCATGAGCTATGTGGGAAAGAAATGCTTATGATTAGATGCAAGTAGTAAAAGAGTGGAATAAGCACCACTTCCCATGCGTCAAGGAAGGGGTACTGAGGTGTGTTTACTGCAAAGCACCACTTTGGTGACTCAAAGCAGCCATAAACTTCACATACGGATTCATTAACCTGAACATACCGGGAATCTGACCTTTTTGAATATGAAGATGTTGCCAATTACAGTCTCTTTGCTATTTAAATTTATTTGTAAAAAATTTAAACATTTACTGGGATTTTATTTTTTTGGCATAAGGTAGATGATTATTTTTTCCGATAAAGAATTTTTTCCCTATTTCACAACTCAAACACTCCAGAGAGACTATGAAGGGAGAGACTGGGACTAGATGCCTTTCTGGCATTTCTTCCACTGCTTTGTGATTGCTCTTGTTGACTTTGCAAGTCTATTATAATTATACTACATGTGGCCATTATTACTTTTCATGGAGTTATAGTCAACTGCTCACTCACTTTCATCTTTCACCTGCAAAAAATCCAAATAATGATGTTTATCTTGTCTAGCTATAACAAAAATATATGCATTATGTATATGAATATTGTGGTTTACGGTCCTTTCAAAATTAAATGTGCTCTTTAAAACTGTGTCTAGCATGTGGGCATGAGCACAGACTTTGCTTTGTCATGCCTGGGCATGGATAAGTGGAAAGTATGAGATCGTAACCAAGTCTTCTGAGTCCTCATTAATGATCCAAGTGGGAATGGAGAATCCATGATCAGCAACTCTCCTTGGTTTCTATATGGCAAGACAAGCAAGAGACATAATGATTCACATCTCACCCCCTCATTGTCTGGAGTGAAGATAAACAGTTGCTGCACTGGAAATATGAATTTATCAAAAATATACCAAGACAAAAGTCTCTCAAGAATTCTTGACTGTCCCTAAATGTTTAGATTTGTACTCTGTTGTTCTGAGTAATAGTTATTTAACTTCTCTGAGGAAAAGAGGACCTTTTACTAATAGGCTTCACACTGCATCCTGACATTTCACAAGGTTGCTATATTAGTTCTATCATTCAGAGCCATGAATTATTGAATCACCTACATATCCCCCTTCAAACTACTGAACTACTCACCATTGTACTGATGCAAATATTCAATAAATAAGCAGAATTCAAAATGTCTTTATTCAGCTTTAAAAGAAGGTTATGAAGTTTTAGTAGAGCCAGTACTATTACTAGTGCTAGGTAGTAAATTTTGTTTGCAGCTTTCAAAGTCTGCCATATCCAAATTAGCTTTGGGTTCATATTTCATAGAGATTATAATTTCTGAGGTAAAAATGCTCCTGTCCTTCCAGTGGTTCTTTTACACCTTTGTATTCTCAAAACTCAGTATGCTCCTCCAGGAGCAGAGCTGTCCTTCACCTTCCTTTCATTTCACAGATTCACAGAATATTCTGAGTTGGAAGGGACCCACAAGGATCATCAAGTCCAACTCTGAAGTAAATAGCCTGTACAGGGATTGAACCCACAATCTTGGTGTTATTAGCACTGTGCTCTGACCAGCTGAGCTAATTTTCTACAGGTTGTAATTATTTTCTAGGTTGATATTTGTGTAAATCAGGAAAAATTGTGGCAATAATTGCAGCTGCACCATGGAGAGAAGTATGGAGTACTGTTTATTTTACAAAAAGCATTTTTTATTGAGATTAATAGCTCTTAGTGACAAAATAACATAATAATAGACATTCTGAAGCATACCCCCTGACATTAGCTTTCAAAGGCATTTACAGTCTGCTGTAAAGGCTGGAAACATTACACAGGGTGTTTGAGATATTGAAAATGAACTGTAGATTATTCTGACACAGAAGTTTCAAAATACAGATAACCTAAAAAATTTTGATTGCAAAGCATCCTGCTGCAGTGGGGAATTTCTTTATCAAAAAAATCAAAAGAGATTTCGGTCAACTCATCCTGTTTGCCTTTGTTTACTGGGCATAGAAATTTAAAATTTTTCTTTTGTTGTAGGACCTATGATAGATCAACTACTGTGATACTGATACAGTGTGTGCAGCACAAAGACATTCACAAGAAGATAAGGCAGTATCGGAATATTTCCCTGTTTTCCAAACTCACACAGAAAAATAGCAAAAGCTGTAATTACTTACACCTGGGCCATTTTCTCTGAAGATAGACACTCTACTATAACACACACTTAAGACTTATTTTGATGATAAGGAGTGTTTTTCAGTCTCTTTAGATCATCCATATACATTTTTCATTTCAGAAACTTTGAATTTTCTCTTAGACAAACTAGAAATTTACAGAGAATGATCTCACTAAAATCTTTTATTTCTCATGTAACATAAAAAACCCCACACAACGCCACTGTGGTTTTATGAAAATGAAATTTAATGGAAAACATAGAAATCATAGAATGTCGCTTGCACATTTTAATACATGAAAACAAAATTAGTGTAGAGATCACGATCAATTCTTTTGTTGCCTGGAAACATTAAGGTTCTTAAACCGGCATTTAGCTGAGTTTTTGAAAACCAAATGAGTACAGACATACCTGCTCAATAATTTGGGAACACCTGTTTGGAAGCACCTACAAAATACTAAAAATTCCTTTGTTCTAGCTCTTGGGAAAGTGTGTGTGTCCTAAAGAATTCAGCTCAGTAACTCGGCACTGCGTGGATGTCAGGTCCAGGAGAGGAATGAGCACTAAGAGCAGCACGTTGATGCCTATGAGTCTCCCAAAATGATGCAGATTCAGCATCAGCCTCTCCTTTTGCACTGCTTTGGGGTATGGAAGTCCTGAAGTGACGGAGCTGTTGTTGGGCAAATTTACCTGTGGGTTTTAGAGCTTAAACAACATTCCTGACCTTGGGGGGTTGGCTATCACACCTGAAATAGTCGCCTCAGAGCAGGCTGAAGTGTATCTGTAGTACACTCTAGCCATTTCTGTGACTGCAGTGCTGAAGTGCTTTTATTTTTATCCATTGTACCAAATTTTTATGCTTCGCTCATAATTGGCAGGGAAAAAGAACATTATCTCATCCATAGTTGTTAAGTGCCCTAATTACTTCAAATGACACAACTCTTCCAGAAAACTTTTAGAATAGCTTTGAAAGCTCTCAACAGCTTACATCTGAAAGCCAAATGTACAGACTATAATTCATTTACACTTCGTAAAATTATGTAGGTCCTCAATAGGTCCCACAACTCATTTCAGTATGGTGTGGTCTCATTTAAACTTCATAGGCAATATGATGTCAAATCTTTCAAGTAGGAAATTCTGGGTTTTTTTTCACTGGCATAGTTCCAACCCATAACTTCTCTTGTTCAAACCTTTACCAATATCCAGTTTCTTCACAAACCATTCCAAATACTCAGCTTATTTAATGTCTAAGGACCAAACCTAGCTTAAATGTTTCAGCTGTCTCAATTTTTTTTTAAGTTACAAAATCCTCTGTTCGTTTAAACTGTAAAGTTCTGGGGGTTTTTGAGTGCACTGTAACAGCCATCCAGCAGTAGGTCTGTGTATATATATACAGATTTAGGACCCTAATTACAGAGAGAAGAAATGTATGAAGAATATTTCTTGAATGTTATTTTTATCCAAGTGATTTATAGGATCCCTTTCTGCAAAGCATTATGCAATTAATAAGTAATTAATTATATGATAAATTGGGGGTTCTTTCCCCATTAGATCCTTTGTGTTCAACTTCCCAATGCCTGAGCACTGCAATTTTCAACCTTGATATAATTTTTAGGTAATACACAGAAATAAACTTTTATGATTCAGTAGAATGATCCAAGATCATGTGTAATTATCACCTAGTTTCTTTTGGAATATTATTGATTTTTAGTGATTTTGTGTGTCCAGTGCAACTATAAAGGTTCTAGAAGATAATCACCTTATTGGTTTGAACCCTCTGCTATATTTTCAGGCCTATCTTCCTTTTTGTCCTGTTTTAAAAGTGACCATCCTCCGTGCTAACATTTCTTAGCATTCTCTTTTTGTTTTTAATGAAGGTTACTGTTTTTTCATAAAGTTTTGATGCATGTCAGCTAATCAAAAATTAATTAATGTAAATACAAGTATGCATCAGGTGAGGTAAGTTTGAAAAAAAAGCAAAAAACCAAATTATACTCAAAGAAGTGATAGCAGATCAGTTCCCTGCCTGTCTCTCCATCACCACTCTGGCAAATCTTTGTGGGTTCTATTTTTCTGAGGGAAGCTCTACATATTTATTAACAACAGTGATTAGCAAGAAATCTGGACTATTTTAGAGAATGTCTGTGTGAATGGGATGGAATGGACTAAGGTAAAGCCATTTCCAAAAGGTTTCATGATTTACTGTCATTTAAGTGTCTCTATTTGCATCTTGACAATTTTCACCTACATAGAAAAGTAAATTGTGAAAAATGGGAGTAGAAGGCATCTGGCACAGAAGGTCAGTATGAGCTCATGCTTTGCAAATACTCAGCAATACTCACAAAAAGTGTACGTCAGAAAGACAGGTACATATTATATAAATTAATTTAGTCTCCAGGTACCAAGTTCAATTTGCTAACAATTTAAATGTGTTGTATATAAAATTGACTGCACAAAGATTTTCTCAAATATTTAGGTACTGTTATATGGTATTTACCCTACCCTTGAGATTAAAAAAAAAACCAAAACCACGTTATTCTGAAAATCTTCTAGTACAATATGTAGATTTTGTCCCTTTTAAAAAAATTGTTCTCAGGAGAAAGGCGTAAAATGAAAGATAATCCGTATTTTATCTCTGTATTTTGGGAAAACAATCATGACTACATATCATTGTGAGCCTTATTAAGCAATTTTCTTTTTATTTTTAATTCCCATAATTTACCCACATTTCATAAGGCGCTCTAGAACTGAGCCAGTAAAGAATGCAATCTCATGCTTGGCTTTGAACATGTGCAAAATCTTCTGCATGTACTGCCTTTGAGATATATTTTTAAATTACTTCCAAGGAGAGTCAGGGCAAACTTATCTAGTCAGTGCATGCATAGTCACTTTGTGCAGGCAAACGAGAGCAAAGAGCAGTGCCACCAGCAGCTCCACGGCTGGCACAGGCTGTCTGTGCCCAGAGGGGCCAGGCACTGGATTGTCTGCCAGAAGTATCAAAGTCAGCATGATTTATTAAATTAAGAAAAAATAATGAACAATCAGGATTTATGTCATGCTTTACAACATTAGAACCAAATACCTCTGCCCACAATGAGTCCACAATACATCTTACTACAACTAAAATGTTCTGAAAAGAGAGAAAAATGCTCATAATATCATGTAAAATACTGAACTATATGTAGACAACAAACCTGAATTTTGAAAATACACTTTCCTTGTAGAAGGGCTTAATCAAGAAGTATATATAAGCTTTTTCAAAAGTTCAAAATTTTTCAAAGAACAGGAGCTACAGCTCAAAAACCATTCTGGATTTGAGTATTGGAGACAAGACAAATTATTCTATAAAAATACATACAAATACTTAAATGAAATATGGACTAACCCAAAAGACAGGCTATGTTAACTTTAGGTCATCATTATCAAAGTACATGATGGCTTTAAAATACAGGTAGATCTTTTTATGATAGGAAAAAGATTAAGCCAAAGTAGGAGGACGAAATGACATCAGATTTATTTGAGACCACAAGCCCAAGGCAAATATACATCAATATGGGCAGGGTTTGTAACTAACAGATTATATTTCCTAATCTTATGAAGTGTGATTCAGTTTAATAAACAGAGTATTGTCAGCTTCTCATCTCTGTGTGGAAATATATTTTAATTACTCCCTGAGTTTACTATTTATTCACCTGGAAGTCAAGTACTTGATATGATTCAGATTGTATATAACAGGGCTTCAAAGAGGTGTTTCAAATCTGCATACAGGCCCTCAGTAGAAATATTCCTTGTTGGAAATAGCCATCTTTGCCTTTTCACTGATGCATGAAAAATCTAGCAATATTCCCTTTGTAAGTAATGAGAATACGACATTTAATTATTTTTGCTATACATGATAAGCAGTACATTTGAAGGCATATGATTGTGATATTTTCTCTGCAATTCTAGAGGTGGTTTGACTTTTTTAAAATTTGTTTTTTAAGTTGAGTTAATAATTTGTCACTAAAACCATTGTTTGTATACATTTTAAGCAACTGTTTCTCAATGCTGGATCAGAAAAGAATTTCTAGAACTACAGCAGAGTTCATGAGGTTGTTCTGTGATTTTCTCAAGAGCTTTTATATATAATGAGGTCCTATCTTCAGATAGCATGCCATATGTTTACAAGGAAAGTTACTTGAACCCAATAGTCCTTTCTTGTTTAAATGTACCAAGGGCATTGACCCAGTGTCATGTCCTTGACATCAGGAGACTCATAACCACAGCAGAAGCCAACATCTCCTATAACAATTCACAAGGATGAAAGAACTTAAATTAACTAAAGCTTATTTTGAAACGCTGTAATTTTGTACGGTAGATGAGATGCTTTACAGAAGGCTACTTTGTTAGCATACAGTTGGCACCAGAATTTGAATTCTGCTTTCATTAACATAGCACTGATGAAGAATATAAATGTTACGGAATAGCAACTAAATCCTTTCAGAGAATGAAGATGAAAACAACAACCAAACAAACAAAAAGACTCCAGCACTTAACTGAAATTATTAGAGCAGATATAACAGTGGTAAAAAGATGCCGAGTTTGAATATTTTACTCATGTTGGACTAGAAGTGTTTTTCTCCTCTCCTGCACTCCCCCCGCCCCTTCCACTGCCGCCATCATGAGCAACGTCTTTGGTGGAACCATATTTTACAAAGCAATTAATAGTAATTTCTCAAATAGTAGTCACTATACTGCACACTGAAGATTAATCCTTTGGGTATTAATTTAGCTTTATCACAAAGCAGACAGAGTGTCTGCACTCATTTCACTGCAATTTTAATATATTATCAAAATTAAAGTCTCAGTAAACAAAGATAGCTTTCTTTGAAAGCAGTACAGCTTAGCTGGTGCAAAAGTAAATACAGTGGTTATTGCAACTGCTTCAATACACAGCATGAGAATGTACATTTAATAGATAAAGTGAGTCATCTGCATAATTTGAAGAGCACAGGCTCTCCAGCTCTGCTATTTATTTATAAATGCCCAAGATTTCTGTGTGCATACAAAAAGTTCACTTTCATACTAAAATAGTCTCTTATATCCAGTCTTTTAAAAATGGAAGTCAAATATCCTGTTAAACCATATATTTTTTACAAATTTAATAAATTTTTATACAAATTTATAAAACATATTTTATAAATTTCAAAAAGTTATCTACTTAACTCTCTAAAAACATTTTCTCAGCTGTAATTAAAATCATTCTGGCTTTAAAAAGACCACTTCTTTTATTAAAAATAAATTTAAAACAAATAACTAGCCACACTCACTAGAACAAACTCATTTTTAGCCTTGAATTTAGCAGGGCAAACCACTGTCCTTGTTTAAATGTGTTTCAACACATTTTGGTCCCTGAGAATTTGGTCCCTGCTGAGGATTTACAAAGCCATAAGCTACAGTGCTCTACTACAAAGTGTTAGCATATACAGGGTTATCAAAGTTGTCTTACTTTCCTCAGAGTCACTGGAAACAGTGCCTGAAATTGCCATGAAACCCTGAATGTGGAGTTAATAAATGCCACTGTTTATATGGAAAAGTATTACATGACAAACAGGCTCATTTTGTAATTTCCTATTACCAAGGATCCACAGACTTGTGTGGCTTTTCACCAATAGGTCCACAAAAAGACTGATACAAAGCAATAAATAAATGTACAAAACGCTGTCCTGATACCATGACCAGATACCTGTGTCACCGTGGTCTCTTGGAACACAGTCAAATGCTAGACCTGTCCCAGCTCCTCCTCAGCAGACAGCATTTCCATTAGCAATCCAGCATGGCAGAAGGACAGTGACAGCTTAGCTGAGTCAAATTCACTGTCCATGATACAATTATTGCACTACTGATTACTTCAGACTTCGGTGAGTTAGTCCTTGGGGTATTAATTTACCGCTCTGACTGCACAAAACAGATCCTAGTGCTTTACGCTTTTGAGGGTTGTCACTGTAATTATTCCATATGGCATCACCAGTAAAATTTTCCTGTGCATTTTTCCAAGTAAGCAGATTTTAGGTTATTTTCAAGTCAATCAGCTAACAAGAATGAACTTTGTATTGCTTTCAAGTACTGCTAAATACAGTGATCCTCCTTTGAGAAGAATTTCCTTATTTCAAATTCTGGCTATATTTCAGTTAGGAAGAATCTTCATTATTTCAAAACATCTTCCTGAAAGAAAGTTCTAAAATATTCTATTATATCTAAATTCAATCACAATTCTGGTTTTATATATACAGACGTAGGAACTGTTTAAACAACATGTATTGTGGAAAAAAAATCAACACATTTAAATAAAAATCCTGAACCAGGCTACCTCAGCAAATCTGAATGTTCTGATAATATTTTTTGAAACTAAAATTGAAAGGAAAAAAAAAAACCCACTTTCATAAATAAAGTCTACTTATTTCACCGGTTTATATCTACTGTCAAAGTTTCTCATAACAATTGGTACCTACTTGGATTAAGTTGTAAGAAAATTAAGAAATACTATGAATTAAGTTTAAGACAATCAACATGAATTCCGTCTCCAAAGCTGGAATCTCTAAAGTGGGGATGATTTCTCCTGATTATGAAGTAAACCTTGAATTTGAGATATTTTCTTTGCTGTTACAGTGTTTTATTTCTATGCTACATTTCTTTGTGTGTAAGGGGAAAGTGAAGAACGGAGAAGAAATATTTTCAGGTAGTCTTTGTCAAGATCTTTCCTGCAAAAATCCTAATCAGCTAATTAAGCTTAGGCGATAGGGCGCTATCGTCATGGATTAAAGACTGTCTGTGATCTAAATCTCAAAGTTTACAATTGAACAGTCATTTTGCCCTGCTATAAAGATCAAAAGTATGCATCTTAAAGTCTGAGAAAGAGTACATTAAGTGATTGTATTTATATTATCTAAGATGAGCTAAGATAGAAAATTTTGCAGTGAGAGTGCATTACTTAGCTTTTGAGAGGACTGGTAAAGATGTTACATCTCCACAAAACTGGCAAAGAGGCAAACGAAATGTTTCAGACTAAATGCTTAACTGAAGAAATTGACCTCAGCATCAATTTAGAAAAGGCAGTTAAGATCTCTTTGCAAATTATGAGAAGTGGTAATGTAAGACGCTGAAATAAAATGTTTGGAAACAAGTACCAAGATCACAGAACCACAGAATATGCTGAGTTGGAAGTGACCCACAAGAATAATCAAGTCCAGCTCCTGGCCCTGCACAGGAGCACCACCAAGAGTCACAGCATGATGAGCAATATGGAGCACATTTTAACACCTCTGTATGAATCAGTGCTGCAGACTCATTTGGTTATGTTACCAGAAGCAGCAGTAAGATCCTCTTAAAGAAGAAGGAAAGGAACATAGAGGAGTGAGAACGAGGCTAGCTGAGGGAATTAAGTGCTTGCAGAAGAAGGACCAATACGACAAGAACTGTGATAATATAGAGTACTCATATCTCAATTAAAAAACATAGCATGTAAATATTATTACATTGGTTGAATTACACAGCTGTGCTTATTACTGTCATTAACATTGAATGGAATTTGTACAAGTCACTTCATGATTATACATATATAATACATATATAATCACATATATAAGCATGGATGGAATTTCACAGCTTCTTGTCTGACCTCTTTGAAAGATTTGTGCTGCTTTCTTTTCAGACTGCAAACTAGCTCCTTCAGATTTACCTACTGCTGGCAAGCTTTTGATAATGCTGCTTATTTGTTCTTTATGGCTCATCTGAACTGTTCCTCACTTCTATACATCAGAACATTGTTGTGTTGATGAATGTAAGAAGCCCCTTTGATCTGTGGGCATTTTTTAAAACAGGCAGTAAAAGACTGAATAGCAGACAACTAGTGATTTATTTTTTGAAATTTTCTTCTTTAAAAGCAAAGCATTACTTTAGAGAAATAATCTTTCCCAATTTTAGTTTTTAATTAGAATTTACAGATGCACCTTAACATTCTTATTGTGCGTTTTCAATAACACTGGACTGTTATAAAAAAAAAAATCATAAATAGATCTGCAAAGCAATTTGCTCTTGCCACCATTAACAGTGTTTCAAAGTGGCATTTATTTAACCAAACACAGCTATCTACACATCTGCATCTAAGCTAGTCAGTTTTGTATTCCTTTGTAGTCAATGAAAAGAAAAAGACACTTCTTAGGTGGGAATTATATCATCCTAAACAAGACATCCAAATTCCATCAAATTCATCCAGCTATAAAAGCAGCTGTTTCTCTCCCCTGACTATAAAGGCAATCTGATTAACAGTGTCTGCTTGGCTCAGACATTGATGTCTACACTGCACATGTCTAAGATGAGGTGAGATAAATTTCTGCTTTTCTTTCACCTCAGGGCTCTTTCATTTGACTATCATTTCAATACATCACCTGCACTTCTGGAAATACTGGTATTCCTCCCTGAATTCACATTACTGGCATTTTAAGCACTGGCTTAAGAAGCTGCTAAAAAGCAACTTTGGCCTTAGGGCATCAAAAATACTTTCCTCTCAATATTCACTGAATAAAATGACTACCAAATCCAAATTCTGTTCTCTTACATGATGAAAACAATACAGGGCTGCCTGGTCAGCCATGAGCTCTCTCTTACAAGACGTTGAGGTGGAGCTTTAGTAATCATAAAAACATTTTCATGCCTGAGTGACATTGCTTTGCTGCAATTGCCCTTCAAGTCCTTCAAAAGAAAAAGGAGAGTTCTTGATGCCTTTAAGCTACAATTGAAAACAGAATTTCTAATGCTTAAAGCATGGATGGTGAACTTAAGCAGAATTTGATGTACAATTTAAAAGCAAAGTGATACGAAAACGATGTGATTATTCCATTCAAGTTAATCCATCTTAAAATACACTAAATACACTTAAATACACTATGGTATGTCAGTCATATACCTAGCTGCAAACATAATTAACTGTTGGATCAATAATTTTCAAACTCAGTTTCAAATAAATGAATGCACTCTTTAGACAGGGAAAAAGCTGAACATTCCTCAAACACCCTAATATGTTACATGGAAAATTGAAGCAGGCTTTGTATTCTGAAGCAAAATAAAACAAATACAAACACCATTGTGACAGATACACAAGTGTGTATCTATAGACCACACGATATCCAGACATGGCAACATCTGGGATACATCCAGAAAAGCAATTAATTCATTACGGTAATTTAGAAACTTTTCTTCAGTCTAATCAGTATTTTGGCTCTAATTTTCTCTTTTTGCATGCAAAAATTAAAGCCTCAAGAGATATTAATATAGCTTTTATTAATAGATATGTGTGGATGCAATTATACCGATAGAACTTTCAGTAACTTTCAGGAAGTCTGCATATTCCAAAGATTTGTGAGGATCTCAGATGAGAAAAAGACAAGTGAAAATATTATTTTTAGTTTTACAGGAAAAGAAATACCCAGATTCACAATTTGGCAAATTCCAATATCTAGTATGCAATATTAGCTGCAGGAAGGAGCACAAGAAAAAACAATCAGAGAGTGACAGAGTATGTTTCTTAGTCTTCTTGGTCGCTGTAAGAGTTTGCCTTAAACTTTGAAATACAAAACTAAACATACCTTCCCAAGTTGTGATAATTATGATTATTCTGCTAGGTATTTTTATATTTCTACAATTCCTCACTTCTCTCTTGAATCATCTTCAATTTATGGTCTCAATGATACTCCACAGCAGTGTGTTTTTGAGACTTACATGATTCACAAATGATCAAAAGCCCACCAATTTACCAAGTGACCTTCAGTGTCTGAATACTGTAATTTAATTGAAAATATCATCATGTTCTTATGTGATGAGAAAGGAAAACAAAACTTCTTATCTTTTTGTTTCAGTCAATAATACACTAACATTATGTCCACTCTTGAGTTCTAAGGCTAAATGTTTTTGTGATGCAGTCTGACCTTCCCCATTTTCGCATCCATTCTTCCATTACTCTCCAACTTGCTCTTTTTTGCATACAATAGCTTTGATGATTTTTTGACTACAACTTTACCAAGAGCGGACTCCTTCTTACATAAAATTAAATGCTCCAAATTCAATAAAAGCTTTGCTTACAGATGCAAAGAAAATGAGCCTAACTCTTTTGATCATCTCATGTGCTTATGGGGGCCAACACAGAACAAGAGATGAGTGATGACAAAAACAGAGGAGAATTGATTGACTTCACAAAAGTTGGTTTTTGTTCTGATCATCATGTCTTCTTCCGTGTCTTCTCCCTTATAAGATTTTATTCTCATATATTTTCAGTTTTGAAGCTTTCTACATTGGTAGGCGCTTGTTTCAGTGAGATTCAAAAATACGGCATCCTAGTGACTTATGTTTGCATGCATAGAATTGTAGGGAAGAAAAAGAAAGGAAAAAAAAAGGAAACCAAATGTTACTTCTCTTGGCAACATCAACTTTAGAGTTTTATAGCTATTCATAGACCTGACTCCAATAATAATAGGAAGTATAGTTTCACCATGGGAGAAAATATGCATCTTTCCAATGTGAACAAAATATTTTTATGTTTATCACACTCTACAAGTTTGAAGTATTTCTTTGCTTAAAATCCATGAAAGAAATTAATATAAGTCTGATCCTTTGAGAATGAAAATGCATTATCTTTACTTCAATGCACTAACAAACTTATATTGATTCATACGGGACAAATGTTTCATAATACATGAGTCAACTGCTATTGTATCTTGTCATACTCACTGCAATCACTTGCCTTCTTTGAAATTGCAACAAAAGAAATGTGCTGCTCTGGAATATTTTGATATTGACAAAAAATTTACCTGGCCAGAAGTGGGCACCTATGCCTGTTTCTGAAAGGATTTTTAGAACAATCTGAACTACAAGCATGTCTTGTAACAGGTTGTTGTTTACACCGGGGTGGCCTGTTCTTTAACTGGTTTGATGGAGGTCTAAGCATGCTTCCCATCAAAATGCCAGGTACAGATTTTCCAAATCTGTGCATGAGCTTACTACAGTGAGTGGAATAAAAAAAGCAAGCATGAAAGAATGAGCCATAAGGAGATCTCAAAGAATATGAAAAACATTTATAAGAATTTCTATATAATTTCCCTATATGCAAAACCTCAAACATTTCTGAATATACAAAGTGTTTTAGGCAATTTCTTTTAAATTAAAAACTAATGATCATTTAACTACATATTTCAAGCTTGAGGGGAACAGAATCACAGATATACAAGCACAGCATGTGAAGGAAATATTGGAATTCTTGGATAAAAAACAAATGCACTTTTACAGGTTTTGTTCTCTACTGTGATTTAAAAAAAAAAGAAATTGCTTTTGACAAATATTTGAAAATACATGTTACTTAGTTGATAAGCAAAAAAAAAGTGTACAAAACAGTTTTCTCCTATTCAATTTTTAACTTACATTTTAGTCTTCAATATCTACACATTCTGGACAAATTTGCTGGACAGCATACACACTGAAGGTAGTGACTGCTATGGATGACTCTGAAGCGTGTGTACAGATAGTTCCTGTTAAACTGGTTTTGACACTTTTCGAAAGACCACTTTATACAGACTGTTTGTGTCTGTGTGTTTATATATAACTTTGACAGGTTAATTTTGCCAATAGAGGGTCGTTCATCTGGATTACTGCCACTTCACTATTCCTCATTTTGTGGAAAAAATAAAACAGTGCAGAATACTTCACTTGGGTGATTTGCAACTACCAATGGTTATACTGACCAGAAGAGTTTAAGAAAGGAAAGTTGCCTCAGTGCCCAACTGAATGACACTGTTAATGACACTAACTACACTACATCTGTACTAAGACACGGTTGCTCAGCTTGTGTCTTGTGCTGGCCATGAGGCAGCTCCATAGAGAAAATCAATGACTAGGTAGTGAGACACTGGGTGCCAGATAATGTGCCCTGACACTTCTCAGTAATTATCAACTGGTGACTCTCTGGCGACCTAACTAGCAACAACATATAACATTTTGTTAGTTTGAAATATTGGTAAATTACATCTACATTTCTACTTAAATGACTGTATTAATAGTAATTTGTCATTCCTAAGTCTACAGAAAATTGTACATCAGCTTGATGGGTAAACTGTGATTGTAACTAAAACTAAAGTAAAAGCTAAAAAATATATTTTCTGCAGTGTTTTCTCTACAGTGGAGTCATGGTCTGTGCTTCCTGGTCCAACTGCTTCTGCCATCTCTAGTATAATTGAATTGAGGACACCGGTTCCAATTGTGCCAGTAGAGCTCCTTTAGAATGGGCAATGGGCTGAGAAGGAATTAGTTTCCACCCTTCCCACATCTTTTTACCACATATAAAAGCAAATGAAACTCAGTGGTAGAAGCAATTAGAGTTTCGTGAGCCATTTCTGCAGCTGGAAAACAGATTCCTCTTTCCCCTGTTTCATGTGCCTTCTACATGGCCAGGGATGTGAGGAGAGCTTTTACCTGCAACAGCTTAAATGAGGCAAAAAGGAGCAAACTAGCAGCTGAAAAATTGAAAATTTACTTGAGAAGAGAAAGAGCTGCTCCCTGAAATCCAAGTTACATGAATGTCCTGCAGGAATTAATTGAGTGGTTGCATTGCCTGTGGTTTTGGGATTTCCTCTCCCTCTGCAACATGACTTCTCTTGACACAATTTCAGCACACACATGCATTAGCTGACGTACTGTCGGCATGCTTTACTCTTTTGCCTTCCAAAATCATCTATATTCTGCAATAGCAAAATCTCTAAAAGCTTTGAACTCCAGTTTTTCTGTGAAAAGTAACTCCAGAAAAAGGCATCTCAGTAGTCCACCCTTGTCCCTTGGTGATATACAAATCAGCTCTGCTCCATTTACACGCGAAATAACCTCTCTCTGAAAATAAAAATAAAAACAAACCCAAAGCAAAAACCCAGCAAAAACCTGCTTGATATCAAGCAGGATTTGTGCATGGCTAGATCTCTGTAAACCTACAGCACTATTAGATTTTGCAATACTAGATCAGATGGAAGAGTGATCAAGCATAATGACTCCTTCAACAGCACAGAGGAGTAAATGCTTTAGGAAGTGAAAAAACTTGATAGGCAATGGTGTAAAATTACAGCTTTCATTGTGAGCAGGTGTAACTAGAAATCAGCTGAAATCTGGAACTATGACAGTATAAATTCCTCACAAGGCTTATACAGACAGCTTTGATAACACCAGATATTCTATTATACAGTGTCAGTCCCATTTTGAGACTCGTAAAAATTACTTGTCTTCAAAGGCTGGTTTTTTGCAAAGAATTATTATCCAGGTTATATCAAGAAACCATATTATCTGTCTGTTCTAGATACATGTTAAAAAAATATTGACTGCAATGATTGAAGTACACTAAAAGCATTTTTAGATTCTTGAGCTGTAAGAGTTTATAAGCACTCTGTAGAACAGGATAAGATTTAAACATCATTTTGATAAATTGAAGAAAAATCTCAAAAACTAAAATAAAAATTCAATGAGGAAACATGCAAAGAAAGAAGAAAAAAATGCACAGATAAAAAGTGAAGCACAACTGGTTAGCAGTTATATGATGCAAAAGGACGTGGCAGTTGTGACAGATCATTAATTGAATGAGTCAGTAATGCCCCACAGTTGCAGAAAGAAAAGCAACTCAATCTGGTTTGGCCTAACAGAAATTACTTATATAATAAGACAAGGAGATAATGTAAATTCTAGTTGATTCTTGTGAGGTTTCAAATTTACGACTATTTTAGATTCTGGGGACACTGCACTTGAATAAGATGCAAAAACAAAACGGAGAGAAGGACAGAGAAAAAAAAGCATGTTAAACCAAGGCTCAGATAATGTGTCTACTAGAAAAGCTTGAAGAAACTGATATTTTTTTAAGAGGAGGTTCAAGATGACATAAAGACAGTCTCCCAACTTATGAGATACTTTCAAGGAAAGGATAATAAAAAGAATTTTCCGTTTTACCTCCAGTGAGCAAATTGTGTAAAAAAAGAAAAGATTAACAATTGATGTGTGTGAGAAAATTCTACAGTGACTTGGGTGCTTGAATAGGACTTTTACATACATCTTACAAAAATTCTCAGAGATTTTTAAGATGTGAATATATGTTGAAAACACACATTCCTTCCCTATTTTAGTGACAGAATGAATATATGCAAAGGTGTGATAAAAATAAACAGATAAGTTTTAAAAATCTGGATATTTTTACATATATTTTTTATATATCTATATGTAAGATACATTCCTACATCTTATTAGCATGAGTTCTGTGGGAGCAAAAGCAAATTGCAAAACAACCTCAAAACTCTAGAAGATGACTAATTCCACCAAAGAGAAGATGACTAATTCCACTCAAGGTAATCACTACAGTAATTTCAGCCTCTGATAATAATAGCAGTATTTCTCCAGGTATATGAAATCTTCTTCAAGGAAAGTTCCACTGAAAGGATCTCTGAGGGCATCAGGTGGACTCTGTCAGTCCTTGTATTTTATTATTTCATCTTATGTCAAGATAAGGAGTCTTTCATTGGTGAGCAATTATTTTCTGTGTCCAGTGGGGACAGGACCAGAATAAATGGGCTTAACAGGGAAGAGTAGGTTTGATATTAGGAAAATATGTATGATTATGTAGAGAGTTAAATGCTGAAAGCAGTGACCCAAGGAAGCCATGGAATCTCCTTTTTGCTTAAGCAAAGGGGGGAAAGTCAGGCCCTGGATGGTGAGGTTTATGAAGTCTGCAAGAATTTGTTGGATGTCCACAACTTTGTTTCCACTAATAATCTAGAAAACATAGACTTGGAGGACCAGAGAAAACTAGGGCTGGAAGGTAGCTGACTTTTTTTCCCCCCAGCAGAACTAACTTCAGTTATGTGCTTTCTATCAATAGTTTATCTAAATTGTTCTTAAAGTCCTCCAGCAATCTGAATTCTGCAACTCCTTATGCAAGCTACTCTTGTGTTCATGCTTTTAAAACAGAGTATGTATCAATCCCTACAGAAACAGCCTCTATGACAATATCTAATGCCATATGAGGCAAAACAGAGACATAGAATGGAGGAAATATTGCTATCAGGAACTTCTGATGTTATTTTTTGGATGCAATTGGTATTTTGGAAATGTTACTGATAGCAAAAATTATTGGCATATTTTCCTCAATCCTTATTTTGCTATAGCATGAATCACACAAAATGGAATAATTTGATCAGCATAAAAATGTAGAAACCTAATTTAGAGTCTGATCAAAGTCATTAAAATAGACAGGAGTCATAGTGAGTTGGCAGACTGGCCAGGCTGTGCATGTAATTGGCTGGTATCTGCTACCCTGCAAACCAAGCCTCCTAAAAGGGACACAGAAATGTAACTTTCTGCAAGAGTGAACAATTTTTAAAAGCTTACCATGCTTTTCCATTTCTGTTGCCACTTGAGAGAAATGAACTCCCATTAATGGGAGATGAAACAAAAAGTAACACTGAGGAAAAAAAATGAACAAAAATCCATTTATTTTTAAAATATGCTAAGTTAACATAATTTATGCTACACAAGTGACAAAGACAAGTGTCAGTAGCATATGGATAGGGTCATTTGTGTTGGTGTTTCCTTTTTTGTGCTGATGACAAAAACCATACATCTGCTTGAAACAGATGCACTGTAATATTGCCTTTAACTAAATACTGTAGTGTATGTCTGTAGATTGAAGAGCCAATAAGCAAAACTGCCCCCTTTCATATTTCATAGCATCAAGGGGATTTTCTTTCCAGAGTGTGCTTTTTTAAAATACATATTGTAAAGCAGAATGCTGTGGCAGACATTGGTTATATAAGTAACTTATTTGATAAAAGGTATTAATACCACATGTGCTAATACAAATGTTAAAAGCAGATGTTTTCTTCAATATTTTTTAAAAGTAAAATTGTATTCTACAAAGCTTACTGTTTACTGCACATGTACATAACTGCATTTTAGTAATCTCATTTTAATTGACTTTTAATTCAGGGAATAATAAGTAAAATTAACAACCCCCCTCCCAAAATCCCAACAAACTTATATTCAACTACTTAAAAGAAGAAGCAGTCTCACATAGCAAGTGATTTCTTTATTCCCTTACCTACAGCCAGCCAGCCAGAAGTGGGCAGAAGAAACAAAGCCAGGAAATATTTAGACCATATTATTTCTCAGGTTATTGTGAAATGATCTCAAAATGCTTTTACACAAATATTCCAGAACTGCCATGCAAACATTAACTGTAGATAAATACAATTAATCTTTCAAAACTCTATGATAACCAGGGATTACATTCTTACTGAAGTTTAATAGTCACCAATAGTATTTTCAAATTCTGGCACCAACTCATTCTAGAACAAGAGCATTAGATGCTATTAAAAAAAAAAAGACTTTTAAAATTTTTTTTTTTGTTTACTTATATAAAAAATGCTTTTTTTTTTGTCCAATCTTCATTAATGCTGAATCCATGGCTTCCAGTTTGGGCAGCTCAGGAAATCTCAATTGCAAAGCATACACAGACTATGTTTTTAGCAAGGATAATGCAACCATCTTTTCTTAGGCTAAAATAGACAATATGTGTTGTGAAGCACAAATGCTCCTGCTTAATGGATGCATGGCGGACCGTGGTTTGGTCTGGAAGTGTATACACCACACACTCTTTCAGAGCCACATATATGGGATGCCAGATTTTTAGAGGCCTGGTCTGGCCTCTGGAGCTGCACCAACCCTGCATGTTGAATCCCATAAAGCTCACTTATTGACTTCTCTAATCCATGGACATCTGGAGAAGGAGACACTCCAGTACTCATAAACTTCCTGGTGCCTAAATAAACTGATGGTTCTGAGCACAAAATAGGATATAAAAAACACACTATATTGTTATATTTATTAAAAAATTAAAAAAAAAAAAAAAGAAACAGCAAGTACTCCTGGACTTCCTTTGCAAAGCTTAGTTTTCTGCAAGACCTTTAACTTCGATGCTTTATTTTCAGGTATCATTAACTCAGATTTGCTTTAATAAAGTCTTCTAGAAGAACTTACAAGTTTGAAACTGCATTTGGTTTTGCTCCTTATCCTCCAAAAGGAGCAACTGGTTAAGGATGTCCATGATTTTAAGAACAGAGAGCAGAGATCTCAAGTTTATCCAGTGTTTACACAGTCATTATGTTTCACACTGATACATCTTTATGAAGTCTAGAGAAATGAAAACAACTTAGAAGTCTTAAACAGTGAGATGATTAGATTGTATAAACCTAGATGATTTTTAACCCAGGCAATTTTTAACCTAAACAGAGTAGATATTATATATCTATACTCTGGCAAACAAGCATCCAAGAGGCATGCTTTTCTCTGACTATCAAATTCTCATTCATCCTTTGCTGCATCCTTAAACTGTGGGAGAGAGTGTCTTCTATTATATTTGAAGGAAGAGGATATAAGGAATAGAAGACACAGTAAATTTTGCATCTGTTAAAAAAAAAATAAAAGTAAATATCCAATCAGAAAACTCTTTCCTGAAGCTTGGAAAGATGTGTTTGGCTGCATTGAAATAAATTTGAAAGAGCACAATATCATTATAAGCTATCTGTTCTCTCTCTAGCCCCAGGAGACAGAGGATGAAGAGGAAACTCAGATGATCATATATTTTGAGGCCAGAAGGCAAAGCTATGATCATCCAAAAAAGGCATACTGAAAAAAAATGCAATGTGAAATTTAGTATAGCCTTTCTTCTCAAAAAAATAAATAACCAAAATTCTTCTTTGGAATCTCCACATATTCTAAATGTCATAGTTATTCTGGGGCAGATGAAAGTAACTAGCTGAAAGGAAAGCAATACAGTTTTGTTTGCTTTAGTTTCCTTTTTATTTATGAGAAGAACCAGCTATCACTTTTTGACATATAAAAAAAATTATTTAAATACAAAGCACTATGAGAAAGAAAGATGTTTGCTAAGGATATTTTTTCAACAATAAGAAACCTACTGAGGGCTGTTTTCATATTGTCCTGGTTACCCTACCAGAGGGAAACCTTGTCTACAGTTAAGCATGTGTGCCAATATTGGAAATGATGGGGATAAAACTTTAATAAATCCTTGGGAATCAAACAAAGAAAGAGGACTTATTGTTTGAGGCTTTTTGTTTGTCTTTCGTAATATAGTTATGAGAAAGCTTTTTTCTTTCTTTCTTTTAATATCCTCTGTGAGATAAGCTAAAAGACACTATTGTATTAAAACAATTCTCCTTATAGGCATAGCAGCTCCTTAGAGGTTATCTCCCAGGTGGCATAAGATCTGCTCTAAGTTGGATTGCCCTTTTGAAAAAAAAAAAATGCCATCCAACACTGTTATCTCAGAATTAAAAGTAATCTTATTTCCTTTAAATATATATGATTCACTTATAAAAAGAAAAGTACTAATATGCTGGGTTTATGTATTTCTTCACTTGTGCTGAGAGATCCCAATACTTGGAACAAATCAATTTATTCAGCTTGTAGTCTTGTTTTTCACTAATTTAAAAATAAATTCTTTGTGATAGATTGAAGAGTTAATAAAGATAACAAAAATGTGAATTTCTGCTATATATTATTAATATTACTGCTGTTTTATGAACAAGTTAAATGTCATCAAAGACTTCTATAATTTAATAATCAGCAAGTTAAATAGTAAAAGCCTTTATGTCAATGATATAAGAAACTTAGAGTGCTAATATAATTTTAGACTTGTTAGTGAACTCACAACATCAAAAAAAAATAGATTTGTTTGACATATATGTGACTATTCTATATACCTCCTATTCTGTGCTGGGTCAGTTACAGACTGTTTTAGTTGAAGTGATATTAAAAGGGATGTGCTCACTCGGGGCAATTGAACTTCAGACAAAATTAATATTATGATCATAAGTGGTTTTGGAATGAAATTAGAAATAAATGGTGGTTTATAACCACAACAGTTACTACCGTTTTGATCATGTGATAGACTTCCTTCATCTAAAGTGTGAACTTTTCCAGCAGAGATGAGGTCATGCGGTGTAGCTAGGAGACTACTACCTTTAACCTCTCTTTGATCTATCATTTCTGATGACCATGTACTAGTTTACTAACGTTGCCATTAAAAAGGTGAGACTTTGGGTGAGGAATCTGTTTACAACAGATCAAATTAAATCAAATTAAAAAAAAAAAAGAAAATTGCAAAAGGGCTCATTAGGATTAACTCAGTAATCTCAGAATGTGTAATTATATTTTGAATTTCGGAGCATTGGTGTATTGGGTTTGTATGGCCAGGTTTTTGTAGCGGGTGGGCTACAGGGGTGGCTTCTGTCAGAAGCTGCTGGAAGCTTCCTCCATGCCAGAGCCAATGCCAGCCGGGTCCAAGGAGGATGTGCTGCTGGCCAAGGCTGGGCCAGTCAAGGGTGATGGTAAATGCTGGTAACACTCTGTGATAACATATTAACATTAAGAAGAAGAAAAATTAAAAGATATTGCACAGATGTAATTGTGACCAAAGAAGAGTGAAGTGAGAATATGTGAGAGAAATAGACCTTCAGACACCAAAGTCAGGGGAAAAGGAGAGAAGGAGGTGTTCCAGGCATGGGAGCTGGGACTCCTCTGCAGCCCGTCATGCAGACCATGGTAAGGCAGCTGTGTCCCTGAAGCCCATGGAGGTCCACAGGGATGCGGAGATCCACCTGTAGCCCATGGAGGAGACCCACACTGGATCAGGTGGATGCCTGAGAGGAGGCTGTGACTCCATGGGAGGCCTGTGCTGGAGCAGGCTCCTGGCAGGGACCTGCAGACCCGTGGAGAGAGGAGCCCACACTGGAGCATGTTGGCTGGTAGGACTTGTGATCCAATGGGGGACCCACATGGGAACAGGCTGTGCCTGAATGACTGCTCCCTGTGGAAGAGTGATCCACGTTGCAGCAGTTAATGGGAAACTGTTGCTCTAAGATGGACTCAAGTTGTAGAAATTCATAAAGAACTGTCTCCCATGGGAGGGACACCACGCTGGAGCAGGGGAAGGACTCCTTTCCCTGATCAACAACAGAAACAAGACTGTAGCCTCCCTTCCCCATCTTCCTGCACCACTGGGGAGGGAGGAGGTAGAGCTGAGATGAAGGGAGAGCGGAAGGGGAAGGTATTTTTAAAGTCTTGTCTTAACTTCTCATTATCCTGCTTTGATTTTGTTAGCAGTTAATTTAATTAATATATCTAATTTGTGTCTGGTTTTTGCCTGTGATGGTATTTGGTGAGTGATCTCTCTCTGTCCACATCTCAGCTCATGAACCCTTCATTATATTTTTTATCCCCTGTCCAGTAGGGGAGGGGAGTCATAGAGAGGTTTTGGTGGATTCCAGGCATCCTGCCAGGGTCAACCTACTACAACTGGAAACAGCTAAAGAAAGTCTTAGCACTTGTTCCCTTCCTCTTGTCCACCTTTTCTCAGGAACTGGAGGGGAAGGGACTTACAAACCTTGTTTATTCAGGGTTAGTACATATTGAACATCTCTCGTTGGCAACATAACTGCATTGGTATGATGGCTTGTGGGAAGGTGAGTCAGCATACACATGGTGGGTGCACAGGCATGCCCAAGCTTTTCCACCAAGGATAATGGAGTAGGTAATCACATTCACCATTTCTAATTTGACTGGCTTTGAATATCTTACTTTCCTGTTCCAACATATAAAATATAATTTTGTAATTCAGTCCTTTGGAATGGCATTGTATGTGTTTTTCTCTTTTTAATATGTTTAACAGACCTGAATACTCAAACCATGGATTGTCACTTAATACCGTGTGTTGTAAGTATGGTCCCAAGTTTTCTTGTCTGATTCCTTCATGTTTTGTCTCTGAAAGGTTACTTTTTTCTCATGTTTGCACTTCCTATCTGTATTCTAGACTATGGTTATTAAATTAGTTTACAGGCCAGCTCTTTTGGAAATGTTAGCCTATGATTGATGTAGACTATTGAACGTTTTTTAATTTCATGTTTATTGCTTCAGGATACCAGTTAACAAGTTATTTCACTATCTGATTCCAGTGTGGCACAACATTTCAATGAACAAAATATCATTGCCAAGCCCAATTTAGTTTTGAATATGAATTTGTGAGTGTTTAATGTCTGGAGTTGATTATCAGATAACCTAAAAGGCTGGCAGACTGCCCTGTATCATATAGACAACTTTTCCACTTGCCCTGTGCCAATTCCTTGTATAGCTGCTTCCACATTAGGAACTTAATTATCCCTTCTGCTTCCCATTTCCATCTTTGCATTTGCAGTTACTTTAAATATAATGAATGTAATTGTGATGAACAACAGAACTGTTTGAATAAGTGCCCACCTATGAATTTCAACACCTGAACAGAAAATTAGGGAAATGAAGGCTACTGTCTTGAATGCCTTATCCATCAAAAGTAAACAGTAGCATACAGAAAGGCTTCTGTCCTATCTTCTATAGAATATATTTCTTCTGTTAACTTGAATGTATCTCATGTTAATACTGCACAGAAATCAGTGATAGCAACGCCTTTGCTAGGTAAAATGAAAAATATGGAATTTTAGTGTTTCTTTCTTATTTTCAATGAGTTACGCTAAATAGAGACATTTAAGTAAATGGATCTATTAAACTTATGTCTGTGCTAATTGGCCTCAAAGGCTGTGTGATAGGACAGGTCACAGAGTCATCTGCATTTAACTCAGTTTTAAAGTTTGCTTTGACATTTACTTTTATGCTTCAGGTACTGTGATTAAATAGAAATGATGAATGAGTACCATAAATGACTACTCAGTTGCCTGGGCTACAATGCTGCCACTTCTCCATCATGACCTCCAACTAATTTCCTCTATCACCTTCTCTCCTGATTTATTCAGAGTAGTGAATTCCAACCCCCAGATATTTCTAAATCCCCACATTTTTCACTCTGTTCAGCTATTGCTCCCTCACCACAGGGTTTCCATTCCCTTTTTTAATCACCGTAATATGACTGTGAAAGGTGTTAGAGTTCCTACAAGCATTAGATATCGTGCCTATTTCAGTTGCTGTGGGACAAATTTATATCAGCCTATCCTAGACATACTTGTGTACAGCAGAGTTACTCAGCTGGGTTCCTCTTACAGTCAACATAGGGAAATAATCCCTTTTGGATATAATTTGTCTTATTCTAGATTGAGATCCCCATGTGGGCCATTCACTTAAGAGTTGGACTCTATGATCCTTGTGGGTCCCTTCCAACTCAGAATATTCTGTGATTCTACGAGATGAATTTGGATCTACAAATGCTTATTTTTTATAAGGGACCATCAGGGGAACCATCAATTGTTCGTCCAGGTATAGATGTTAAACCTTCAGTGAATAGATCACATATATATGCTTGTGTCTGCTAAGAGAATAAGATAAGATTTCCAGATTCTCAGAGATACAAAATTCAAGTAATTATATAGGCTGGATGGATTTCAGATGAATTTAGTCCTCTTTGAAAAGGGACAAGACAATAACATCAAAGTGATTAAGATTATGTTGCTCATTTCCAAAGAAAGGAAACTATCAGGAGCCTTATAGACAGGTAATTACAGATTTACTACACAATCTTCCTGGCTTTCTCATTTTCTTTTTGGTAGAAGTAAAACTGATTTGATTTTGATTCCCCTCATACACGTTTCCATGTCTAGGAAACTTCCCTGTCTGACCATCCAGGAGCCACATTGACAAGTCATGCTTAGTCAGACCAAGTTTCCTGACCATCCCAACCCCAGATTTCCCATAGCAGAGCCTCAGATGTCTTAATCCTTAAAACAACTTAATCTTGGTGCAGTAACTAAATGACAAAATAGCAGCTCGAGCTGGTGCCTTTGAGAAGGGACCCCGAACAAAGGAAACCCTGGGCTTTTATACTCTGGCAGTCTAAATGCAGGAAGGTCTGGGGGTCATTGGCTCCTGCTGTGTCTCTGAGTGTCTGATCACCTGGCTGGGCCACAGGTCCCCAGGCACTTTGCTGTGCAAAGGGTTGGCAGTTCTGGCCTCTTGGCTCAGGCTCTTGCTACCCACAGCTCATCTAAGGTCATCCACTGAGCTATGTGCATTAAATGTATTCCTCAACAATCCAAGCCAGATGTCCGAGTTATGTCCACACTGTTAGTATCATTGCACTGAAAATGGTCCTATTTCAGGATGCCCCGCATGTAAAAGTTGGCCATATTGTGAACAAGATGAACCTGCTTGGTCTTCTGGCCAGTCTGAAATCAGCCTGAACACTTGTTACTAAATCCACCTGATCTTATGCCTCCTAATGCTCCCTTGAGTAAATTCAGATGCCTTTACGATAGGATCTTGCTTCTCCAAGGTGTACAACATTAAAATCACAAGACAGACAAAAAGAAAGAAGGAAGGAAAGAGAAAGAAAGAAAGAAAGAAAGAAAGAAAGAAAGAAAGAAAGAAAGAAAGAAAGAAAGAAAGAAAGAAAGAAAAGAAAGAAAGAAAAGAAAGAAAAGAAAAGAAAGAAAAGAAAGAAAGAAAGAAAGAAAGAAAGAAAGAAAGAAAGAAAAGAAAGAAAAGAAAAGAAAGAAAGAAAAGAAAGAAAGAAAGAAAGAAAGAAAGAAAGAAAGAAAGAAAGAAAGAAAGAAAGAAAGAAAGAAAGAAAGAAAGAAAGAAAGAAAGAAAGAAAGAAAGAAAGAAAGAAAACATTTGATCCTTGGGAACACTCCATGTTCCACCTGAAGCTGAGTTTTACCCTCTGTTAATGGTAGCAGGGCCTGCTCAGAAAGAGTTCTAATATGTTCCCACATCCAGGAAGGGCTGCAAATGTGCATGTTTCTGCTCCATATGGCACTGAAAATTTAGCCAGGCAGTTAAGACTTTTTATGAAGGAAAGAGCGAAGAAATCTAAAACATAAACACTTAGACAGTCACTTTGTAAAGAAGTGAGTTCTTCCTGACTAGAACTAGGAAAGACTCAGGAAAGTTTAAAGAAAAGTCTGCAGAGGTGAACAAAATGAGCAAACTGGATTCACTCTCTATATAATCATCACTAAAGACATCCTTTATTCTGCTACTCTACTTTTCCTCTTTCAGAAAATGAGTGATTTTTCTTCATTTGCATTGGAATTTATCTTCTGATTTATGGTAATAAAACTAGAACTCTTGATGAAGTATTTAAAATCCTTGAATAAGTCATTATGATATTTCTTTTTATTTTTTATTTCCTAAATAGTCTTCACAATTGACTGCAACTGGAACCAGATAATTTATTTTTGAGCTATTATCTTCCATTGTGCAGTCAGTGAACTCTTAAGATTCTGTTTAAGTCGTACATACAATCTTAACAATGAATTCTGTAAGACAAACATGGAAAAGACAACTTTAAATGGTTCTCTGAAATACTGAGTTATTAGCATGTACAGTAAATGTCTTAAAACTGATTTGTAAGAAGAAACTTTTCACTATTAAACAATATTTCATCTCCTACGATGCCACCAAATTTTTCTTCCTTCTGCTATGTTCAGCTGATTCTATGAAGACCAGGACTACTATGATGATTTTTAAAATAATTTCAGATTAAAGGACATTATTATTGGATTGTACACGTTGGCATATTGCTTGTCACATCTGGCAGTGTGACTTTTTCATTCCGTATTCAGCAGTTGAACTTATTTTGTGAAATCAAGATATTATTTTCCCTCTCCTGACTACATTGTAGTCAGACCTCTGGTAGAGAAAACTACTCTATATTTCTGTATTCTGGATGGCTACTCAGCCACTGACTTTCTTTTGAGGCAGGACTGACATCTATTCTCTATGTCTTAGTATTCAGAAGAAGCTGGTCTTCAGAAACATGTTATTTACAAGGAAAATATTACTGAGAAAAATGACCAATTACAAATGAATTTAAAACACTTTGGTTACATAGTTGATTATTTGGGACAAAACCAGTTTCTTTTGGCAGGACTATTTTGTCCTATGAGCAACAACATAGTCAAATCTATTCTGAATTATCATTTTATTTTGAGGTACATACCTGAATACCACGAATTTCAGAAAGAAAGGAAAACTCAGGTTTCAAGGTTTTAGTTCCTAATAAAGCCTTCATCTACCCATTTTATTCCCAGACTAGTAAAATCTGGAGCCTTCAAAGATTCTGTAACCCGAGCACCAGATATCCAGCGTGTGTTTAGGACAGATGGTTACTAGGGAAGCTATAACAGTTGATTAAATAGGCAACAATATTAAAACCATTCCAAATATGGCTTTTAGGGAAAGATCTACACTCTGATATTCTGTTTAGATTATCACATTTATCTACATAATCGTTGGCCAAAGCTGTTGATATGACCCAGTTTTGCATGTACATCCTTCCAGCTGGATATTGTCAGTAATACATTCTTAATCCGATTCTTAATCTGTGGTAAATGGTTAGAATTAAATTCTCTGATCAATGTAAAGGTCTTATTTGAGTTTCATGAAGCATGTTTGTCTTCTCACATAAAAAGGTTAATGTGAATAAGAGATCTGTATACTCTGAGGGAAACTACAGAACCTTTGCTGGATTTCTGTTTGAATAAATCCATACCCAGTTCTCAGCACTGTAAAAGAGGTTTTAGTTAAAATTGCATGTATAATTCTGCCAACCCATACTAAGTAGAGTTTGGGACATTTGCTAGTTCTAACTATACAGGATCTAAATAACTTTGACATAAAATACAAAGAATAAAAATTTTGTTCACTTTTTTAGGTGTTGCAGCTCATTGTTACATGGAGGAGAAAAAATCTACTGTTACTGATTTTGCTGCCACTTTCAGCACCAAGCATCAGCACTCTAGTGGAAATAAAACCCCAAAGGGAGTTGTTTGTCATTTTGCCCTGTTAGCAGTCAAACTAGACAGGAGATTTTAAAACTCGGATCATAACAACATTTTGTATCTGTCTGGCTTCCCCATTCCTCCCCACCTCAGCAAAAGAGTTAAGTGATCAAAAATGTGGAGAAGAAATGCTAAGTATTTCTTTACATATCACATCTGTGTCACTTAGTGTTTCCTGTGAGGTAGAAGTGTTCAAATGTCATCTTTCCTCCAACTGCTGATGATTTTTTTTTTTGCATTGTTACCCAGTGCAAAATTCATTACTTTGAGGGACTTTAAATCTATGGAAACTGCAAAAACTTCCTATTCATTTTATCTTTATCTAGCTCCTCCTTAAGTGTATGTCACTAATATTTGGCTGGTGCTTTTTTTCTACAGGCAATGAGAATCTGGATGGCACTGTTTTCTGTTTCCTGATAAAACAATATGTACAGCTGTGCACTACCAGCATATGCCAAGCATTTAAGCCTGTAGCATTTTATAATATCACTGGCTGGTTTAGCACATATGTTGAACAGGGAAGAGAAAAAAACTCTTATCTTTTTGAACCTGCAGGGGATAAAAAGACTTCTGCTTGTTGACAGTATTGTCACACCTGAGATTTATCTAAGAGAAAGGATTATAATCCTGGGTGATCCATTCTTTCAATTCCTACTGAATAGCTGATATAATATTGCAGTATTCCATGGAAGACATTGTTATACACAGTGAATAGATACAGGAGGAACAGCGTGAATGCCTTTGCTCTGTCTTTGGCTAGGAAGAGATAATCTCTCAGGAAGAATGTCTCTCTCTCTCTCTCTGTATTAAAAGTTCTGAATGTGGGAAGAGGCATAAGGCAAATGCTGCAGGAGATAGGTAGGAACTATTCTCAAGACACTTAGGCACGGCCAGTGAATAAAGTAGAGAATACCTAAGCATCAGCTCCAGTGAGTGCAGAACGTCTGTGCTGGCAGTATGAGTGTACTAAAACATCTTTTAAGTTCAGTATCTGCTTATCTGTTTTCAGTTTCCTGACCAAACGCAGGCATTCTCAAAAAAATCGTAAGTCAAACCAAAACAACCCACTGCTCCCTAACAAAAAGAGCGAATCTTCCCAAGTTATGCATTTGACACCCAGCCGTGTGAATTTATTAGTGATGGTTTCACAGCCACTTGACCGTCTAAAGTATATTTTATTTTATGCAGAGCATGAATCCCCCAAAGTCAACAGCACAACTAAATGCTAGACTCCTCCTTTTGATATGTGTCAGCTACACCGCTTCATATCTGTAGCCAAATGTGTGTTTTGATCCCATGATGTAACTTGATGGAATAACAGTGAGAAAATGGGGGACAGCGGAGCAACTATTAAGCAACTTTGAAAATTTTTGGTTATATTATACCCTAATCATTCAATAATCATATTCTACATCTAATGAACTTAACAGCTCACCAGAGAGACATTCAGAATTATCTTTGTTACCTTCCTGAGACATTTTCCTGACTTATCTTGAGCCTCACCTGAAGTTCCCATAGCTCATAAAAGCAACGCCTGTGAAAAGTGTCTCTATACAACTCTTCATCTATGATCCTTCACAAAACAGGAGATTCTTGTCAGACTAATGTGAAGGCCACTGACTTGAGTTAGAGACTGTCCTGGTTTCAACTGGGATACATTTAATTTCCTTATTTTTACATGTTTCATTATACAGATGCACCTCTGACAGGCCATGCTATTTACAGCTTTTAAAGAAATATTGGCTAAAGGTCAGGTGTAAGGTATAATGCACACCATTTATGCCAGTTTTTTGTATTATTTTGGAGAATAGCAATTGGACCTTGGAGATCAAAATAAAATTCTTGCATTTCAAACAATGACATAAATGACATGAAATGGGAGTAGGGACCTGTTTCATGCCAGTGATCTTTCATGTTTATTCAAAGAAGTTGTTGCTGCCTGCATTTTGCCATTTTTACTTTTTCTCATGTGCATACCACTTTGTGGCTATAGAAACAGCAAAGAAAACTACTCTGTTAGTTTGAAACCTGTTATTCAGATGTTTTATTCTTGTTTTTTTCTTTGTTTTCGTTTCCCCCATGATATTACTTCTTTCCTTGAGTCTCTGGTCTGAAGCCTTGAAAGCTGGGACTAGAGGAATTTTATTGTTATTATTTTAGTGCAACACTATTTTAGGGAAGAGACGGGGGGAAAGCCTTCTTCAATTATGCTTTAAATGTCCAGAATAGCCAAATCAGATTTCTTCTTGGCAAAAATTGCTTTCTCATCTGAGTCCATGAACAAACATAGTCCCTTGCTTACAGTTAGTGGAAGTGGAGAGGGGCAGAACAGATGGGGTGTAGGAGACAGGGGGTCCAAAACTGTGCCACAATGCAGCATGCCAAGCAGCAATTTGGTCTTCCCCATGAACTGCTAATTAGCAAACAATTAAAACAGCAATATTCACAGTGGTGTCAGTAATCTCACAGTTATGGGAATTATCCCATGATCTAGTAAGATTAAATGAGAATTTTGCTGCTAACTATTTTATCCTTTTTGAAGAAATTGCCTTATTCATTAAATCTTTCAAGATGTTGTTTTATTGTTGCTTTTTTTTCTTTTTTTGCTTAGAGACGACTTTAAGTACACACATCACTTTACAAAACTTGCTGAGTGACTAATGCCTGTCTCAAAGAATTTGCAATGGATTTAAAAGAGGTATAAAAAACAACTGTTCAGAAAACAAATGAGGTAATCTTAAGGAAAAAAAAAAAGAAAACAGAAAAACATAAGACAGATAGGCAAAGAAATATTTGCTAATGAGTTCTGGTACAGTATCACCAGTATAATTGTATAAAGCATGGCTGAGGCAGAAGCAATCATGTCTAATCTGGGAGCTGTGCTGCACTGTGGGGTTTTGTGATGAGCAGCTCCCGTGGCTAATGGGGTGGATGGGCACCTGCATGTATCTCACACCTTTTCCCTGTGCCCAGTAGTGAAATAAAAGAGGACAATATCCTGAAAAGAAATGCATCCTCTCGACAGCACACTGGTTTTAATTCTTCAACCATTAATTGCAGCTCCAAAACCATCGGGGCAAAGATTTCCAACAGCCCTGCACTGATAACTGACTCTGAACACAAATCCCTATGGCTCCTGCGAAAAATTGCCTGTATGAATGTGGAAGCTCCAAGACTGTAGTTTCTTTAAAGCACCTGGATCTCCTGCTGTAGAAATAAGAACATGGATCTATTTTGAACCTCTGTAAATTATGGCATCAAAGTTTACGTCTTCATGGCAAGAAATGCAGGGTGCTCTGGGGTTGGCTACTCTGAAGCTGCTACACAGCAGCCCTGGGAAATTACCACTGCAGACACATTTTTGTACTTCAGGTACACTCATAAGAAGGACCAGGTTGAGGATTTCAATATTCTGGTAGCAATTTCAGTGGGAAGCCTTTCTCTGATTCTGCGGGCCCAGAGCATACAGGCATCCTGGACCCAGATCTTTCCAACAAATCCTATCAACTTCTAATTGAACACTTGGCTTGTTTACACCTATCCAAGCTCACAAAAAACTTGCCAGCATATCAGAAACATCAAAGTACCTTCCATTTTGCACAAAAATTGAAAGATGTAAGAAAAAGAAGATCTTGCCCTATGCCTGTTGAGTTGGGATAAATATTCTTTAAAACATCTATTAGTTGCAGGTTACTTAGTGTTCAGCTAATCACTTTATAAATTAAGCAGTATAGGTGTTGCTTTCAGTGAAAACTGCTCTGTTTATGTTATATTTTACATAGCACTAGTTGTAGAAATTTAGGTTACAAAAAATTATCTTATTTTTACCATGAAAGACTACACATAAAATGAAGCAGACACTCGGCTTACTTTTGTGCATGTGTAATATTCTATGCCAGATTTAGTTTCTCCTATGTTTAAATACTTCATTTTGGATTCACTTTAAACTGCCAGTAAAGGAAGGGGGGAAGAGGAATTACATCCCTGGCTTGATTTAGTCCTTCTATATTTTAATACAAGTGTTGAAATAGGTACTAATCCAAACCAAACCCATTTATTCAATATGAAACACATCTACTTGTGTAAATTAGTCAGCAACTTTGTGTTCTAATTGAATAAACAGAGAAATCTTCTGGGGCAGCATAACTTCTCTGCAGTACCTGTTTAGTGAAGCAAGGCAGCTTGCATTGAGCATTCTGGAACTGGGTCTCTGTGCTAACCATAACAGGAAATGATGGGATTTAATTAGAATTAAATGTTAATTACTCAATAATATTGAGGAAAAAATCATCTGTAGTACTTAAGCTTGTTAGTTATGTAAAAGTCATAAAGGAGGTCTACTTATTAAGAGATTTAATTAAGTAAACAGGTCTTCATGCCAAAGTCAGCTTTCCACTCTTATGGAACAACAGTCCAATGAATCTGCTGGGTGTACTTAGCTTGTTTGTTGTTCAGTTTCAAGTCTCTGTTCAGCAAAGAAGTCAAGAATGTGCCTAAGCACCAAAGAGATTTAATCTAATTCATTAAGACTTAAATTTAGGTCCATGATAAATACCCTGCCAAAACAAGGACTAAATGGTGCAACCAGCAGGATGTTTAACAGCTGTGGGTGCAATTAAGCCCTAATTTTAAGAAGTTGCTTGATTCATATGTATTTCAAATTGGTGAAAGAACATACTGTATAATTAAGAAACTTACATAATTTCCCCACTGTAGTGTCTGAGAACCTCATCATCTTGCATATATCTCCTAGGGAGCAGCATTAGTTCCATTGCAGAACTAAGGCAGTGTAGAGATGAAGTAAAGGTAAATGCATGTCCTGCTCATTTCGAAGAAGTCATATTTGAGCCTTACGTGCCAAACGTCCTTGTAGAGGATTTTGTAAGAATTAAGAGCTGAGAGAGAGATTCACAAAAGCCATTATGTTCGTCAGCATGAGTGGTTAATGAAAGAATGACATTCACTGATTACATATTGAAATCCAGTTTCTGAGAAGACAATGTCCCCATTGCCTTAATATGGTCCATGAAACTGACTAAATTCCGCAGCCTTGAAGCACAGTCAGAATATTTGACAGTGGCTGAGAGACTATTATGGGAGATGGGATTCAAACCAGGGAGCTTTGAATTCAAACAAAGGTAGGGATTTTGTTTTCATTGAGCTCCAATGAGAATATAACCATATGGTTAAAGAAATGAGGAAGATACACCTAACTCTATTTCCCTTCAGAAACTCACATTTTCAAAGTGAGGTCCTATCAGGAATAGGGAAAGACTAGAATTTAACACAGAGTAGCTGCCAGCTTTATGGAGACACTGTTTGGGTGGCTGTGGGTGTCAACCAAACCAGAGAAACTTGGGAATCTCACTGATAGAGGAAATACACACACAGAAGTTCCACTCTTGGAAAACAAAAGAATTAGACAACAGCAGAGCTTTTTGAATGTAAAAATTTGTTAAAATTTGTATTTTATTAGTCTAATCTTGAGTGACTTTGCACAGATCTTCCAGTTCTTAGTTTGCCAGCCAAATTCCTGGTTGTTTCCAAGGTAATCTACAGATATTAATCCATTGAAGAGGGATATCAAAATGAGATGAAAGCTAAATGCTGAGTAATCCAGACTACAATAAAAAATCAGCACAGAAATTTTAATACCTTCTTGGTTGTCAGGAAGAAAAAGAGGAAGTGATAATATTGATTTTTGCTGAGAGGTCTGCTAAGAAATGGAGAGTATTACTATTTTAGTTTATATTTCCATGCAGAAAAAAGGGCCACTTAGGGAGACTCAATATGCCAAGGCTATTAAATAATAAAATTACTAGACAAGTAAATATTCCTCAGAGAGTTTCACTGCACAAAACTGTACCAGAAGTTGGATTTGCACATTTCTTTCATCAGTAAGGCTCTTCTGTTTCAGAAGGGCAAGCTTCTTGTCTCTGCTTTGTATGTATTATTGAAAAAAGCAAACAATACTAATGTACCTGATTTTGAGACGGAAGTTAAGCTAAACCATGTCACACACTCTGTGTGGCCAATGTTACCCACACATTACAAGATTCTGTATCTGTGGCTTAATCAGAAAAACTAGCTTAATGCTGCCCCAATTTACACCCAACAACAACTTTTAGCCCTGCTTCTATTAACTTCAAGATGACAGTCCTTATACCTGCTTATTCTCCCTGAATTAAAATATGTCAAATGAATGAAAATTCTGTTGTTTCCCTTACAGGTATAACACAGTAGATATTAAACACATTTAAATACCTCTTTTCATAGTTCCATGAAACTAAGTCTGTATTTGCTTCAGCTTTTAAATAAATGAACATGACAATTCATCTTGAATATAAGCGATGCTGAGGATGTACATAAGTGTTGCCACTGGCACAGTGTGCAGGCTGTTCATGCACTTTGGTTCCTCTCCAGGATAGCCTCTCACTCACCCACAAACTGATTTTCTTCTACCAGACTAGACTGTCTTACTCTAGTCCTGACATTCTGTCATGTTAGCGTTCATTTTTCCAGTGAGTTCCTTTTAATTTTCAAAACATACCTACAGTGCAGAGCTACTTGGAAATGTGCTCCAGTATAAAGGAAAAAGGTTGCTTAAAACCCCAGCATACAAGCTGTTCTGTCACTTTTGACTTATCACCTGCAGTCAGAATAATTGAAACAAAATGTTGACATCTGCCTTTTTTTATTGGTGTGTTCTAAGGATTTTTATGTTTTCTGCTATAAATTCCATAGATTCTCCTGCTTGCTTTCACTTGTGAAACAGCAGAAAATACTTTGAATGTTGAGATGAATATTTGCCATGAATCTTTACCTCCTAGGAAATTAATAACACCATATGGGTTCTTTCATTTTCAACCATACTTATTTGTTATTTTTGTTTTAGGAATATTCACACACACTCCAAATCAGTGTAAATAATTCAAATGATACCACTGTCATGAATAATGACATTGGGACAGAAAAAAGTATGACATCTGGAAGACAGTATCAGTGGAACTATTAGGATAACTAAATAATCCCCCTGGTGAAAGACTAAATATACCAAAAATATAGCATCATGTTTATAAAATTTACATCTAAATAGGGGGTGGGTGTGTGTAAACTGTGCTGCTTAATAATCTCTCCTGATCTTTACGTTCACCTATTTAACTAAAAATCAAAATCCATATGCAAGGTTAATTGAAAGTAGCTTAGCTAAATGAATCTTTTAAAACTACTATATTGTTTTAAATATTTTTCTCTGAAAATTTCAATAGTATTTCTACAAGGTAGTGACTGAAATTCACATCTTAAAGGTGGAAAGAGTGAAGATCAGAAAGGTTAAAAGCCTGACAGAGGTAGTAGAGTTGGTTGATGGCCAACCTGGAATTGGAATATATAGCTCATAATTGCCATCCCTGTACACCATTTTTTGATGGACGAGAGCTTCCTACCAGAACAAAATATCAAACCTCCCCCAAAACACCCGCCAACACCCCCCATCTAAACTCCTACAGCTCTAGAAACTTTTTCTAGTCCTAGACTTCATTCGTCTTAAGTCTTTAAGAATGAACAAATGAAGGGGTTTGTAAAACAAGTATGAATCTTATCCCAGGACTTGAAATTAACAAATAAATACATAAGAACAAATATTTATGTGAGTTTCAATTAAGAATAATAAACTGCTCTGAAGGTAGAGTTAAAAAAAAAGGAGGGAAGGAGATGAAATGTAATCAAGAGACCTCTCTGTCTGCCCTAGGACAGAAAAAAAAGACATACAAATTGCTAAGAAAGAAAGAACCGCACCAGGAAAGGAGTTTGAATAAAATGCTGAGGATGAAGAAAGAATGTATATAATGAAGCCGTAAGAAGGAAATCCCCTAAAAGATGTGGTGGATTCTCATTCCCTCCTAGGACCTGAATCAAACATTTTGAAGATTCCATCTCATTCACAGTGGTGGGATTTTTCATCCATGTCTATGACTCCTGAGGGTGCTGCAGCCATCTCCAGACGAAATGGTTGGACCTGGAGAATTCTGTGCACTCGTAGTGACCCCTAGTGACTACTGAACACTTTCCTCCGGTGTCCACAGGGTACTTGGGCCTATTAAACGCTTCACCTTCAAAGACTGACCTTTTTTATTTGATAACACCCTTGAAATCCTTGTGATAGTTTCATGAATTACAGATATCAAAGTTGTTGGAAATGCATGTTACAGGTGTTGCCCTTAGAATATTTCACAGTGCATCTTGTTATCTTCCAGTTTCTCTTCTCCCATGCCTAAAATGATATGGTGAATACTCCAATACTTTTGCTTGCAAGTGCTGTGGAGAGGGAAGAGTCATGGTACTTCTGCTCAGTGCCACATGCTCTGCAGGCTGCAGCATCAGCACTCAAAACTGTAGCTAAACTATACATTTATAGAGTTTAACATGCTAAGTAAAAGTTTCTTACAGCAAATAATGTAATATGGCAGAATCCAGTGTCTATACTGATGCTCATTCTGTCTTAATCATTATTATTATGAAAACACTTTTCTAGATCAGTTTTAGTCTGAAAAGATATTTATCTTGTGCTACTCAATCACATTTCTATGCTTCTCACATTTGCCATATCTGTCAGAATTCTATTCACATTTCCTGACATTTCCATCATTATGTAATGAAACCACTTCACTTTTAATGGGGATGTGATGAAAAATTGCACAGGAAATTAATCTAACTAATGTGGTAGATTTAGCACTAGAACCTAAGTCAGATTTGAAGGACGCATAGATTCAGGGGCTGGTTTTTATATCACCATTGACATATTTTAATAATTTGATATGCAATTTCGGCATATCAAAGGGAGAAAAAATGTACTAGTATATGCACTGTAACATGGGCAGGACTTCCATGAAGTCCTGAAATGTAGATGGTAAAGAATAAAACTGTATCTTTTTAAAACATGCTAAATAAATATATCTATTGCTACATAATATCACTGCTTGGAAGTGTACTACAGATAATAACAATACTTTTCTGAATGAATCTGAGATACTAATTCCTGTGATTATCTGATAAATATATTAGTGTAGATTCTGAACATTCAGATGGATTCATATGGTAAACAATGTAAATAATTTACTCATATTTCACATGTACATCTTTGTTTAAAAAAAAATCAACATAAAGTCAAAGTAGATAAGGTTTTATCAAACACTTCTTTCTGCTTCTTGTTTATCAATAAATACTGACAGAATAGTACCTTTTACTTTGTTTGACCTTTTAGATGTGAAATCAGGAAGAAATAAGAAATTGAGAAGCATTCAAAACATTTTTACTGCTACTGTAAAAGTTCTTAATATCAAAATATAAATTTAAATTATGTTAATATATTGATCTTCTTTTGCTCATCTCCAATGATCTTTTATTTGTTCCTTCTCTTATCTATTTCTGTTTATCCATATGAGTACTATATTGTAATCACTATACATGTAAAATTATATCTATACATATATATGTGTGTGTATATATATATATATGTCTGTGTATGCACACATTTCTTTTCAGAAGGAGAAACACTGAGCCACAGAAACAGAGCAGGAAATCCAGAATGTGTTTACATTGTGTGATGAAAAATTCAATTATACTAAAATGAGTTAAGTCTAAGTATTTTAAAATGTTTCAATGTGTTTTAAAACTATTTTTATATGCTTTATTTTTTATAACCTATGTGACATAGATGTAGATTATAAAAAGCTTATGATGATAAAGCTACCAATTAATACATAGTAGTGCTCAAAATCAACATAGTGATTTTCATGGCAGAGAAATCTATAGATAAAATAGGGAAAAATAGAATATATTCAGTGTTTTGAAGGAACCATTTATGAGAACCCTCTACCTGGGTACTTAGACATGGCAATTGACACACTTTGCATGTAAATCATTCATTTTATTCATCTCTTCAAGACATCCCTTACCACAGGATGGCATGGGGCTCTTCCAGGACCTGTTACCTTCTGCAGGACCAGGAGATATGAAAGGCAACCTGAGTCAACAGGACCCACCTGTGAGCTCAAAATCTTAGACTTGTATACTTAACAGTTTAGCTAAGATTGTATCATGCATCTAAATGGAGAAGTGTTCTGATTTATGAGGAGCAGAATTTAGCAATCTCTTTTTTGGAAAAGGAGGTCCCAGCAGTGGGAATATTGGACTAGAAATTAAAAGATGTGGGTGTTTTTTCACATCTGCCACATCTGCCAGTTCTCTCGTAATGGATTTCATCTGACCAGATGTAGAAAGCCTTCCTTTAGCCTTGTACTACAGTTAATAAATGTGAATAGACACTTCTAGTAATAAGTTCATCTCATTCTAATGTAGCACATTAAATATGTGGGGTCAAATCATGCCTTTCACATCTCTACAGTCAGTTTCTTTCCATCAAGAATTAAAACAGTGAATAGTAATAACCATGATATATATGTCTACATAATAAATATCAAGAAGTAAGAGATTAATTCTAATTTGAGATTTGCTTTGCCTAATTTTTCTGTGAAATGGGATAGTAATTTCCCCTTCCTGCTTTTCTTTGTCCATGCTAATTTATCTCTGCAAACTGTCCTTTGACATTTATGGTAGCAGCATCCCACAGAAGGCAAGACTAACACTGACTAATATCTCAGAAATTATTGCAAGTCAGGCCTGCTCAGTCTGCCATATTACATAAAATTAAAAAATAAAAATACTAATACCTCAAACATTTTTTTTCACTATTTATTTCATTATTTTATTTTATGCATGATTATCAAATAGTATGGGTTTTTATATAAAGTATTTCAACATTTTCACACTCAGAAAGGCAATTTATGTAAACTATAACAATATTAAGATCAGAATTTTGTTTAAATTGAAATTAATAGTTGGGCAGTTATGCCTGTAACATTATTTTACTTTATTTAATGCATTTATTTTGCATAAGTGATACAGATAAAATTAACATTCCCTTAATGTTTAAGATACACTTTTCCTATGTCTATAATGCAAAGTCTTATGCAGGCTATATCTGGAATGAAAAATAAATATTACTGAATCTAATGCCAGTGGTCTGAAATCTTCATTAGGAATGGGGAAAGGGTGAGCCAGGAAGACATCTTTACATATTCCCATAGAGGGATTTCTAATTGAAGAAGAAATAAAGCAGAGACTTACAATCCAGATGAAGGCATTCAAATATGAGTGTAACCGATACATCTTCCAACTCATTCAGGCTCATTTTTAAAAAAATGACAGCCAGGTACTGCTTTCAACATGTTGGGGAAAGGTTCTGCGTTATGGTATTATAACTATAAATAAAACCAACTCATGAAAGTTGTTGTTGGGTATAAATTAAGGCAGCATTAATCAGTTTTTCTTATTAAACCACAGATACAGAATCTTGTAATGTGTGGGCAACATTGTCCACGCAGTGTGTGACATGGTTTAGCTTAACTTCCGTCTCAAAATCAGGTACATTAATATTGTTTGCTTTTTCCACTAATACATTCAAAGCAGAGACAAGAAGCTTGCCCTTCTGAAACAGAAGAGCCTTACTGATGAAAGAAATGTGCAAATCCAACTTCTGGTACAGTTTTGTGCAGTGAAACTCTCTGAGGAATATTTACTTGTCTAGTAATTTTATTATTTAATAGCTTTGGCATATTGAGTCTCCCCAAGAGGCTTTTTTTTTGGTATGGAAATATAAACTAAAATAGTAATACTCTCCATTTCTTAGCAGACCTCTCAGCAAAAATCAATATTATCACTTCCTCTTTTTGAAAATTAAAGTTAGACGACCATAAGTAAGCAACAAATCTAAGTGGGAGGCAGGAGACCCAGATCCTCTCCAAAGAAATGCAGTGAGTCATGAGCAAAATCACTGAGTACTTTAAAGACACACCTTATTACCTTGCATTCTCATTAGTATTTATCTTCACTAATTGGAATTTAAGTTCTCCAGGGGCAGGGAGTAATATTAATTCATTGTGAATTTTCTGCTAGAAGAGGATTCTGACCTCCATTAGTATATCTCAGTTCTATGTGAGTATACATAACATTGTAGGCAAAAATGAGAGATACATCATTTGACCATTTTCCATCTATTATGAACTTGTATGAAGAAAAAAAGTTTCAAAGAGTTTTCTGAAGACTAAACCTCTTTTAAACAACCTCAAATTTCTCCAATTATCTTCACAGAGAAAGCTGTCCTTTATGACCTTTTAATATATATTACTGATACACAAAATACCGAGAGTACTTATGACACAAAACACAAACTAAGCTTCCTATAAAATTCAGAGAAATAAATCCTTTTCTTTATGAAATTCTTTGTCTTCATCTGCCTTTTAGGCTTTCTAACTTCTAAGAACTTCATTCTTTTCCCAGTTAATAAGTTGGTCAATCAAAACTGCTGGGCCTACATAAAAAAATCAAGTTTCAGTCAGTCACTTAAAGTTTCCCTCCTCAATTGTCATTGGTCTCCAAATAGATTATCACAGTTATTGAGATTCAATCTGTTTTACATCACTCGCTTTCTTCATTTATCCTTTAATGTAAAATCACTATCTCATCTCTGAATATGAATAATCACAATTGTTAAGTGAAGATAATATGCCACACATTTAATTCTAAATCAGTACTACTGTGTCCATTATTGTATGTTTAGCAAAATCTCAATAATCAATAAGAGCCAGCAACCACTTTAAAAAAATCAGAGTTGTCTCACAGGTCATAGGCAAGAATCAAGTACAATTACACACTTCCATATTGTTATAACCCTTTGATTAAAAATTAAGAAAATTACAAAGTATCTTTAATTTTTTTTCCAACTTAAAATTATTAAATAATTTAGATTTATTCATAACATACTACATGTGTTAGGATGTAGAATCTTTGTTTATCATATTTCAGCTGTATCTTCTGCCTTCTTGTTTCACTAACTCCCTAGCCTGCTGAGTTAGGATTGCTTTATTTGTCCAACTTTCTCCCAAACAAGGCTAGTGTGTTTTTAGAGTTTAAATTCAAGGGACGATATACTGAGTATAATAAACCCCCTTCAGCTGACCATCAACTCGTTCTCTTTTGCTCAGAACTTTTCTTTCCGCACTTAAAATCGCGATTCAAAACAACTGAAAGAGCTGCCTGTACTTCCCAGGGTCTCGAGTTCCCCCCTATCTCCACAGTTTTGCTAATCCAGTCTGGATTATCCTGAAGTACACTTCTCTCTTAGATCTGTTTGACAGGTGCCTGTTTACATCCTTCTCCAAACTAAGGTCTCTTTCTGTATCTGGAGGGAAAATCTAAGATAGTTTTGACTTCCTGCATGTTACCTAAAGTTCCTGGCTGTTCACAGATCTCACAATTTCTTCTTGCTGCTCTTTAAGAAAGGAATTTCAACATTCTTTGAGGAATACTGAGCAAGTTTTCCTGCCCAAATGTAAAAAAAAAGAAGGCCCTGCTTTTCTTCTAACACTCTTCCCATGATCATCCTACCTCCTTTTCCATATCAGAATCAATGGTCCCTTCTTGGCTGATTGGACACACCAGTACTTTTTTTTTATGGTTCCTTTCCACAATTTCCTCATTCCTCTAAAACAATGAGCTTGACCAAGCAAGACATTTGCTTTCGAAGGCCTATTATTTGATGGCTTATCTTACTGGTTTTCTTATGGCTCCAACTCAGATAGCTTTAGTGTCCTTTTTTAGAGTTACTGAACTATGGTAAGTAACAACCCAAATCAACATGAAGCTGGTAGGAGTTATGGATCATTGGCAACTTAGGGTATCAAAGAGAAATCAGTCAAAAATTAATGGTTTTGGTGGCAATAAACTGTGCACTCTACTGTAATAATCCTTTTTGCATACGCAAAACTATAGTTGCTCAGAGAATTGCTGTGCAGGTGCTGTCTGTTGGGCAGATGTCCACTGCTGGTCAGTGAGGACACTCCTACAAGTGGCCAGAGATAATGGGAGTGACTTCAGCACTTGTAACCAAAGGAGAGATAAAGAGCTCTTATCCTAAAATAATTGTCAAAGAACAGGAGTCCCTCTCTCTTCTGCAACCAGATGACTACTGTACCTTTCGTGCATACATTTTAGATGAGTAATACTTTTAATGAAGCCCATTTGGAAAGATAAATATATATGGAAGCAATTTGATATTTCTGTCTAGTGTATTTTGTCATGTTTTTTAGTACTAACATGATGTTTTATATTTCCAGCTTGGTGATTCCACAAGAAAAACAGAGGTGCTTGTTAGTTGGAAGGAAATTACATAAGCAAAAATATTTTAATCCTTCAGAATTTATGTTATTTAAATTAATATTTTGTGGCTCCTTATTCTTCATTGCATGATTAAACATATCAGCATAAAAGATTCCTTTCTTTTTTTTTCTACAGGGACACATCTCTTTTATCTTCAATGGAGTCCCAGTTTCATAAGATTGATTGAAGATAGTGTAAGTATTCCTATTTCAAAAAAGAGAATTTCAGAAAAATTCTGAAGTGAAGACATTGAAGACCTATTTAATTCTATTATAAATATTTTTAAAAACCCAAATCTGATGTTGAGTTAAATCCATAGTTTTTGCTTCTTGCTTATTTTGAGCAGCTAAGTTTTCATGGAACAGAATGTAGCAACAGTATGTTTTTATTTATACTTTAACTATGTAAAAAAATAAGCTTTATTAGTTGCATTTTTTCATTAATGCTGAGTATTTCAATAAAATGGACATCAGTGATGAAGAGAAGTTAAAAGAAACTGAATATTTATTTCCCTTTTTTACATTTAAGTAAAACACTGCGATAATGAGATAGAAATTAAAGTAGAGGCTTTTTGTTGCTGCTTTCACTCCTTATCCCATTTTTAGGGAACATATACCCAAGATAATTATTTCTCATGCTCTGAATTTCGTTAATCTTACTTCATAAAAAAGTTCCAGGTTTAAATTTTAGTTAAAACCCTGGAGGGTTCAATTCTTTCAATGCAGATGCATCCTGGGAAACTCAAATTACTGCAATTTTAGTTGTGAGTATTTTATGTCTACCACTGTCATCTAGCTAGTAAGGAACAAAACCTTATAAATAAAACCTACTGAATTTAGTGTTGATCCCAAGTAGAGCCAAACAAGAAACACAAGAATATGCTAAACTGTTATCATGTGGACAATTCCCCTCAAGTCAGTGGGACATATGCTACAATTTAGATATGTACTAAAATACCTTGTTAAATGGAGGCTTATATATATATGTAGGGAGGTTTTAGTGTATTAAAAATGTTAATACCTTACCAACTATACCAACTTACATCCATCCTGATGTAATTAGCAGAGTAAAAAATCTGCTGTCCTAAATTTTGAAATATTCTGTGATAGGCTTGCAAGTATTGAAGTGAATTATGTATACTCTGTCTTTGGGTAGTGCTAGAGCTGACCAAGGGCAATTTAATTTAAGCATACATTAATATACTCTAAATTATCCTTGAACTCTAATTGCAACACTTTTAAGAATGCTTTTAGAATTTCATTAGCAGTAAACAGTCAGGCACAGTAGCAAGAGAGAAACCTGACTAATTCTGCTGAATATGTGAGGAGCTAGCTTCCATTTGCAACTGACTGTGGTAGAGAAAATGGCCTCTCAAAATCCTGCTTTCTCCTTTCAGTTTCACACACAGCCTCGAGGAATATTCAGCCAATCCAAATACATAAACCAGTTAAATGCTGCTGGCTCAAAAGATGATAATGGTTTGGGCATGAAAGCCCAAAGTGGGCACAATGATGTCAAAGCCAGCCATGTAAAAACATATACGTTTGCACAATACATTACACTTCCTATAAACACCCAAAGTACTTGAAATTAGCTTGTGTTGTTAAAACATATCTGGTATATAAGGAATGTATACTGAAATAAATAACTCTACCTATTTTCCCCTTTACTTAAATAGTTAATATAAATATCACCATCTACTGGCAGAACAAAATATGTAGCAGTGTTCACAAGCTTGTAGGATCAATAAAGGTAAATACACAAATTGATTCCAGTTTACGCAGCTCTTAAAAATCTGCAGAAATACTGTTAGCTTCGTGGTGCCTGACGACGGCCACATTATATTCCCAGGTTTTTCTGTGGAGTGAGACGTGGCTTCTTGAGCAGCTTCACACACTTCTCTAAAATTACCCCATGTGATAAAGATGTTAATCTTTAATTTAGAATAATCTTAATTTGAATTTAACTGCATACTCACTATGCCCTCTGATCCATATGAAAAGAACTGCATATTATAGTTGTAGTTGTAGTTTATGTTTATAGTGACAGTGTTTGCAAAGAGTTCCTCACATCAGTGCGAACTTTTATTATTTTCTGGTTTGGGTTTTATTTTTCAATTGGTAAGGATATCTCTAATTTTCATTTTGAAATGTTGCTGAGAAAGGATTTCTCCTATTCTCTCAAAAGTGAGGCTAGTTTGCTTGTTAATGGAAATAAGAGTAAAATGTTAAAAGAGGGATAGCCTGGGTTTTTATTTGCCTTTTTGTATGAGTCCTTAATATGCTCTTTTGTGTGTTCAGGCTTTTTGAGTAATCCTGAAGGCTAAGGTTTTAGTAATTTTGATAAAAGCTTAGAGTTTCTTGTTCTCTGTTGCCTTTAGGAACTGAAGCTTTAAGTGAAACATTAAATAGTACAAGATTTGTCATCAAATTGTGAGAGTTCACAAGACTCAGATTGCAGAAATCAAATTTTGACCCGATTTGAGCTGAGACAAGTAAAATAGTTCTGAATAGAAAGATATCAAGAGGAAAAAAATAGCAGAATATTACCACAGTTTGGATAACAAGACATGAGAAAGAAACATATGAAAAAAGTAAAACTGAGAACCTAGCAACAAGGGAATGGAAATACTGTATGTAGAAAATAGATACAACGGAGCAGGTTTTAGAGGAAAGTTCAATAACCCAGGAGATACAAAAATGTCCTCTCCTGAAGAAAAAAAGGAGAACCTAGGAGGGCAATGTCATGAAAGTCAGGGAAGAGCAGAGCATTGAGATAAAAGTACTTACGGGCCCAGAAAGACCAAGAAGTAAAAATAAGACAGAGGATTAGAAATTTGGCCAGAATTTACAGGTCTTTGAAGATTCGAGCAAGATTCTTCTAAAGAGAGGAAACAGTTGAGAGGGTATATTTGAAATAATGTAGGAGAAAGACAATACTGCACCTTGTTCAGGCATTATTATAGGCTGGAGTTTTCCTACTGTTTTAATAACATAAACTAATTGCTACATTCTAGAAGACATTCTAGCAAAGAGTAGGAATTGGTGTTGCAGACTATACCAATTGACACCACACTGCTGATCAGGCAGATCTGCTGGAAGATAGGTGGCCCAATGACATCTGTGTTTTATACAGACCTAATTATGAAGGAAGTCTGAGATGGTTTCTTCAAGGACAGTAACGCAAACAGCAGTTGTTTGCACTGTGGGTGCAAGAAATGGCATGGCCTGTAGGTAGGGAGTGAGCTGAACATAAAAGCTTTTGTAAAGATATATAAAAACATTTCAAGAGCTCAGAAAGGCTGAGAGACTGAAAAATAAAAGGGGTTTTTTTCTATATGCCATTAATCAACCTTAAATTGCAAGGCCGCTTTTCCACAAAGCCTTGCTTTTAATGCTTTCAAACACAGAGCACACAGGCTATGTTCAGGGAACATAATAAGCAGAGCGAAATGCCTATGGCTTGGAATTTGCCTTAAGGTGCTGTCTTAAGGCCTTAGCGCAGAGTAGATTTTTGCAGCTCTAAGACCTCACTTATTTTTCTATGCTGTTGGATATACACTGTCCCCATCTTCCTCCTCCGCCCCCAGCCCCTGTGTCATTCTTTTGGTAACCATCTCTATTTTTGCTTCTTTAGCCAGAGAAGCACTTTGGAACAACATCAGAGTTTGCAACAGATTCTTCCTGACAACTGCATTAGTACTAAATGGCCCAAGATCAGGCTGTCTCGTGGGACTGACCAACACACCCCTAGTCTTTTTGGCAAGGATTTCAGCAAATGGTTTCACAATGCTCTATAAAAATATACAAAAATAACTACCCTATCTAAAAAACAACAACAAAATAAACCCACCCACATTTTATTTTTTCAAACAAATAACTGCTCTGTATTGCACAAAACTTTGAAAATTATCATCTTTCTATCAATCAGCTACTAATGACACCTTGATTTTTTTTTACAAAACTCTCATTGAGAAAATAAGAATGTGAAAAGACTCATCACAATCCCAGCTTGATGCCTAGGGCAATTAACAAATAAAATATCGTTCCTTAGAAAGTAAGGTGAGGGAAAAGTATTCAACATCTCATGCATTAAAAACCACCTTTTCACTATGTCAGAGAAGGGCTATTGGATCCAGAAGTCAGAAAAAGATGGACCCCTAGAAATATGAATTCTTACTTTTTCAATCTATGTAGTAAAAATAATAATAAAAAAACCCACTGCCATGTTCAGGGCTCAATTCAGCATAATGCCAGCGGACATCTAGGGCCTTACTCTGACTCCTTAAGGGGTAGCCCTTCCTGCAGAGCAAGAATCACAATCCCTAGCACATTTCCACGCTACCCCTGACAACAGGCAATATGCTCTAATATCTAGGTCACCAATTAGAATGGAAGCACAGAGGTGGCTCACATTACGTTGAATTCACATTGCAACCCACAATCCTGTATGTGTCTACACCCTATGTCCTGCCCCATGCTCTCACTGAATTCTGGAAATTATCTACTCATTTTCCGGAGGCAGAAAACCAGGCACAGAGGGGAGAGATTCACCCCTGATTTTTGCCTTGATGGTAGGTTTGGACACAGCTTGCTTAAGCTATTCGGCTGTTAGAAATTGATCCAAAGCAAGGTAGTTAAGACATTTAGCTGCCTGACTTTATAGGTCAGTAATACAGCCAAGGATAATGCAGACTGTCACCCTAGAATTCTGCTACAGACAGTGGAGACAAATAGGAATTTTTAGAGTTCAATTCATCTGAACTAGTTTAGATTTCTAAGTCATGGTTAGATGAATCGTGTCCCACAAGTGACTGTCTCTCTTCCTGACTATAAAAAGTCACAGTATGGTCTAGCTCAGACAAATACATCCCTATTAAGGAAGGATGTTTCAAGATATGTGAGATTTATCTCACCCATGGAGGTTAAAGATTAGCTTTTAAAGGATAAAAGTGGTTTACAATGTAGTCAGGGATCATAGCATGATTTTCCAATGTTATTAAATGCCTTGGCACTTTTGAAAACCTCACTAATTGTTCATCTGCAGTCTTTGGTACTTAATCCTTCCTACCAAGTTTCCCCATAGAAATTTCCCATGAAAATATTCTCACAGAAAGGTCAAATGAAGCTCCTTATCCTTAAAACCAAAGTAAAGAAAAACAAATCCTACCACATACACAAAGAAAATGTAAGAGTCTGAAGAGCTGGGCTTCCATTCCTAGCCATATCACAAGATACTCAGCATCTCTTAGGATCAAATGGTTGTCCAAAAACCTAAAACCTGTGGATTTCTTTCTGAATTACAATCCTCTCTAAAACAAACTGAGAAATGTGCTCCCTGAGAAATTTTCTGGTTTTGTGTCCACAATTTCCCAATCCTAAAACTACGCATAATGGTCCTCCAAAATCTCTGAGAAGTGGGACAAAGGCAATATTCTGTATTTCATACAACATACTTGCATTTTCTGATATAGCACAGAAATGAAAATAAAGAAAAATCTCCTCTATTTTAGTTGAAAAATAAATACTTTGTCTATTCCAAACAATATGTTTCAGATGATAAAAAAATTGCCTTGCAAGCCCATATCAACACTTCTTTGAAAAGCAGCACATGCATGCTATATAATCAGACCCAAACATTTCTTGACANTTTTGTTTGTTTATTTATTTGTTTTGTTTTTAAAGAGTGAAATCTCTTATAGTCTTACCAGGAAAATATCCATCACCACTAATCCTCCCGTATGACTGAAAGATACCTCTTTTCCTTAGCACATGTGGCAAACAAGTGAATACATGAGTCAAGTGGCTACCCTGCTACTTTTCCTGATGCTGGGTTCTCTGGAAGCTCCTTAGAGGCTGCAGACTTTGAGACTCCTTTACCAATATTAATCGACCAGCATGATGATTAGAAGACACAGTAAAGGGCTGCTCTAGATGTCTCTATTGATTCTAATACACAGCCAGCATCATTTCTCATAACACAATGCCATTTTAAAAATGTTTTGTACTGCATAAAGTTTAAAATAAAATTGTAAATGTGACATTGCTCTGCTCATTCTCCTAGCTGCAGTCATAGCAAATTTATCATAACAGTGTGTAATGGGAAATATTAGTAATGTCCAAACATTGACTGATTGATATTACTCTCAGCTGTGTGTCATTAATACCCTTATTAAGTGCTATGAGAGGTTGGTTAAATGGGCATTAATGGCCTTCAAAGATGCAGATTAAAAAAAAATGGCTGCTCATATACAGTTTTTTCAGAAGCAAACATGTATTTATGCAGCTGAAAGACTGTAATTTATCTGGAAGGGAGAGTAACAGTTATCAAAAGTAACACACACCACTGGTAGACTGGGGGCTTTGACATGACATTTTCTGTGTTTTTAATGGGAATGACATCTATAAAACTTGTAATAGGACACTCAGACCCTATAAATTCTTAAGATAAGACTTTCAACATTTGACACCATTTTCTAGAAGAGCTTGGCTATTTCTGACAGATTCGCACAACACTTATGGATGTGCAGGTTATGACTTGCGCAACATTAAAAAGCTTCTCTGTTATAAAAAGAATAAAGGGTTTGATGATTAATTACCGGGAGTCACCTGCTGCATTACTATCTGGATGAGAACATTAATATGGCAATAATCGCTGCAGTCTTCTGAATAAAATAACCATAAAATGCATGAAATCAGACAAGCACAGAGTGAATCAGCAGTGGAAATGTATGTGTATTGGCTCTGCGAGGCATATGATCAAAGGATGATCTACACAGAGACAGTAGAGCTCAGTAGAGCATGAAAGATGGAAGATTGAAGAAGCCAAATGTGCACAGAGCTAAGAATGACTAAGGAGTTAAAACCTGCAGAGACAGAAAGCCAAATTGTACCATTCCCATAAAGGTGTAACCACCTGTCAATCAAATTTTATCTGCTGAGCCTGCTTCAAAGACTCTAAAAAACCAATAAAATAAAAATGGTCAAAATGAGCTAATGTGTTAATTGCTGTGGGAATCGAGGCTAAGGCTACAGTAATTGCAGAGAAAGCTGAGAAGCAAAGTTTGTAGCTACAAGAATTCTGTGCCATCTCTTTCTTTTGTTCCAAGTTGCCTAACAACTGAATACTGAAATCTGGCCCTTAGGCTACAGAAATGGGTTCTCTTGGCTGATACATTTCTCTCCAGTTGAGTTGTAAACTATTCAAAACTTGCCCTTTCTTCTGCACTTCTGCATTTTCAGCCATATTTTGCACATGGGACAAAAATAGCAAATAATCACATCCACTCTGTTGAAAAGCAAGTTCATATTATGAGCAAAGTCCAGTGCTGTGACTGCCACCTAGTTAACGGACATTCTGAATCCTACTTTCAACTTTTGTATAGAGGGCAATTACAGTATTTTTAAAAATAGTTTTTAAAAAAGCAATTTTTGGATTTGGTGTGCAGGATATAAGAAAAAAATCTTACTGAACAGGGATCTGAATAGCAAGAGTTGAATTCAGTTTTTACAGCAAATCTATGCTGAATACTTTCTGAGGAAAACAGATGGGGTAGGTCTTGTTCAAATTCTAATGTCCAGATCCCCAGTTGCTTACACAGGTTTGAGTTTTCAGCCAAGTTTAATTGACATTTAATTGAATTCTTGAGAGGTTTTCATCTCCTAAGATTACAGAATTCATTCATGAAGTACTAAGGCACATACTTAAATTTTTAAACCTGGCCATCTTCAACAAAACAGTCCACTGATAACTGGATTTGAGCTCATACGTAAGATTAAGTAAATGCTGAAATGACCCGTATAAGAATTATACTACAAAGTACTGACTGGAAACATGAAAAGTAATTATAAATTTGTGGATAATTCTTATACAACTATTTTCTTGATTTCTGAGGCATTTAGGGCAAGACCTCTTTAAATCAGTGCGGTATCACTGAAGAAAGTATTTAGTTAAAATTATTCACTCTTCATGGTACTCTAAGATATTTTTGCAATTTAGACATTTGTCTGCAAACAGATGTCTGTGTATTGATCCTACATTCAATCCCTTTTTAGCAGAAATCACCAAGTCAGTCAATCCGTAGCCACACACATACCTATATACATAAATATATATATATATGTATAAAATCCTGTTTTGTCACATTAACACAATATAATACAAACATTGCCCAAGCACCCATCCATATGGGCCATCCAACCATTCCTCTGTCTTCATAAAAAAATGTTAGTACCAGAAACCAAGGTATGTCTAAGGCACTGAGTGATTCTAGCTAAATCCTTCTTTAGCAGATGCAGAGGACAGTCATTTCTACTCTCAGTGGAAACACCAAAGCAGAAAATAGTATTTTAGCCCTACAGAAATTAATCAAGCTATATATTGTTGTGGTGCGCAACTGCCTCTACTTAGGGTGAGTTCCCACAGCCCTTTGCAGTCTAGATTTACATTGTATTAGTTCATTGGTTTGTGTATTCTCCTCCTAGTTTTATGTATGACCCTACGTTTATGTACTTCCCCTGTTTCATATTTATAAATTCTAGAATGTTTTTCCTTCCCCAATACCCCATTGGTTGTTTCTGTAAATCCCTCCTCTAAGTTATCCCCATTGGCTGTTCCCCTTCTGACTCCTCCTATGTTCCCTTTCCCGTTTATCCCGCCTCCTTTTATCCCCATATAAAACCCTTGTACCCTGCGTTGTTCCTGGTCTCCTGTCCCTGGACCCTCCACTGAATAAACCTTCTGGAATCCATACAGCAGACCCCTCTCTCATCCTTTGCCTCCACTGATGCCTTTTGCCACCAGGAAGGAGATCTCTACAAGGCACGACCGCAAGGTCCACACGCTGGCAGCAGCCTGGCTGATAGTGCCACGGACATCTCCAGCAGGATGTGCATCGGGCGGGGGCAACCCTGACTCTGTCGCAATATATGAATAGAAGGATCCAGGACAGTTCCCTAGATACAAGGTTTAAAACAGACCATGACCAAGATTTGCGTTGTCTTTAGCCATTATTTTGTTACAGAATTAAAAAAAAAAAAAAAAAGAAAGAGGGTTGAGAAGCTGAAGATGGAGACAGAAGTAGAAAGAATATGCAGAGCACATGCTCTCACCACTTTTATCCATGATCTCTTTCAGGGAGCAAAGCATTTGTTTTCAGAAAAGAGTGGCATTTGGTTTTCTTTTGATCCCTCCCCCAATAGTTACAGTTTTTTGTCTCAGATGCAGGTGGGATGAGCAGAAAGTTTGGGGATTTTCTAAATAAACTTGTCTTTGTAAGAGAAAAATAATTCTCCTGGCCAAAGCAGGACATTCACACTTTACTCTCAGCCCCTCTGCTGATAGAGCCTGTATCTCTGAAGTTCCATCTGTTAATCTCCCATCATCTTGTTCTCATTCTTTTGAGGTTATTCTGTGTTATAGGCCAATAACTGTGCAACTTGATGGGTGATCTGTTGGCTCTGAGTTCCAGTCCAACCTTAAAAGCAGTGTTAGATGAACTGTTAGACCAATTGTATGATCAGTGTTTGAAAGAAGGCATTGTGACATTAGCGTAAGACATGAAACTAAAGTGATTGCCAATTAAGAAGTAAATAAGGTTGAGAAGGAAAAACAAAATGGCTTAAAAATAATTCATCCAGAAAGAGTTTACAAACTCGAAAGACTTGCTGTCTCAAAAGTTGTTCTCCAAAAAGTACCAAATAATGTTTAGGCAAACACTGGCATATAAGATTAGAAGAATGATAGTATTAGAATAAATGTCCATTTATCTGTCCCAGAACTCCCATTCTGCACAGAACTAGGCCTAAATACTGACTCACGGACATAGTTATGTTTCTGGTCTATGTAAGTCACTTGAACCCAGTGAGTGGGATATTATCATAATGGCAACACCAAGCTCAGACAGTGATAATTAGAATTGAGAGTCTATATGGAAAATCATAAAAGTATATTTTTAAATGTAGTTTGATTTTACCGGGTTTGTACCACTTAGAATTTGTGTTCTACTGCTATTCAGGCATTTACACTTTTTATGGACAGACATTCACAGAAAGACACTGCTCATGTCCAAAGTTCGAGTTCTGGATGTGAAAAACTTCAGCTTGCACAGCCGGTCATCTGGCTGGAAGCTGACACTTTGTTACCATCCACATGCTATTGATTTTGCTCTCTTATGGACTGTCTTCTAACTAATTAATACATTTATCTAACTGATTTGCAAGCACTTATTTTACTGCTTAGATAGCAGCATATAAATAGTTTTGTCACAATAAATTGGATTTAACACAAACCTAGAATTAAACATGAAGCATTCACAGTATCAAAATAGAATAATTTTCCTTTGACACTAATTTATGAGAAAAAAGAACACAGGGTATCTAAACTAAGATTATTTTCATTAAAAACACTTGACCCAAAAGAATGGTCTTTTTTTCTTTTGATGTCTGTAATCTACAAACATCTCAATAGAGAACTCAAACTGTAATTTTGAATTACTTTAAAGACCTACTCGTCTGTTTGCAAATAGCACAGTACTAATAAAAATTCTAGTTATAATGATAAATTATTTTGCAGAACTTATTTTTTAGTCCTATAGGAATACATAATGGAAACTTACATGCACAACCATCTAGAAGGAAATATATTTAGTGCTTTGGGAAGTAATTATGAATACATATTTTCTTATATGAGTTTTTAATTAAAACACCTTAATTTTTTTTTTTAAATCTTTGGGGAGAAAAGACGATAAAAATGGTGATAAACCTTTTTTTTACAGTAAAAAGCTTTCAGAGCAAGTAAAAAACTCAAAGCTGAATTCTTCTCAACATGGAAAACTGTCATGGAAGGAAAATTCTAAAAATGGTATGAATTTCCAGAGCTGAGAAATTATGTGGGCCGATATGAACTGCAGCTTTTTTTTTGTTTCCCAAATCAAATCGTGGAGGTAGATTATTGATTCATTTGTTTTACCATGAGCAAAGCTTCTTGGATCTTTCTATTACAGGAAAAATATGAAGTTAGTTAATTTCTGTCAAAAAAAATGAGAGCTGTGAGTGAATATACATTTTTCTAGCAATTCAGACTGTCAGTTTTAGCAAAGCAGTGAGAGGAAGCAGCAAACTCATGTTCTGCCAAATGCACAACTGTAGCAAAGAAAAGAACATGTACAAATATATATATATATATATATTTGGGTTGGTGCATCTTCAGAGCTTTGACTTTTGCATACCCAGCCTGAAGCACTTCAGTGGAACGTAACTTTCACTTCTTAAAGTCCAAGAGGCTAAATTAGGCAGCCAAAATCATTAATCTCCTTAGAAAAATTTGGCAAACCACTGAATTCATATTGACACAAGAACTAGGAGGTAGCAGACTCAATTAACAACACCATTTCTCTCTGACGGCTTTGCTCTTTCTCTCTGAAATCACCAGGGTAACACTGACTTTATCACAATCACAGGGAAAGAGCTAATGTTTTAGGATGGGAACAAACAGGTATTGATAAAATAAGTACTGAGTCAAGCCTGAATCCAAACATGAAGTCATCCTGCTTTCCAGGCTCAGGTGGGCTGCAGTCCTGCTCCTGATCCTGACACTGATAGTCCAAAGCTAACCCAGGCCAGCCCAGCTTGCCGCACTCAGCGCACACAGACCCAGCAGTGAGAGAAGAAGAGGTTAATGTCCTCACTTGCTCCTAGCCATCCCTTTTCTGGGGTAGGAGGGGTTCACTAAATGAAGCAAGGTCTTTCAAGGGAGTGTGATACCAATTAACTGCGATGAGACCATGCGGTTTCACCGTGGACTTTCTGTACCTTCAAGGTACAGCAGACAGCTTGGTTATTAATGGTTTTGTTAATTACCTTATGGAGAAGGAAATCAGTGATTCTGATGTACCTGCTGCTCATCAGATATTACAAACACTTGCACCAAGATGCCCCCAAATGAAATAAGAGGTCCTAACTTTGTAGGTTATAAGGAATTGGACAGGACAAGTACGATTTGGTTTCCATAGACACATTCAGGACATTTTTTCACTCTCAATACAGATGATTCTCACACCTATTTACTGGCAAACTGTGCTCTGCAAATAATCCCAGCAGGACAAGTAAGCTCCTATTTACTCAGCAAAAGCAAGGATGGCTGTATTTGACCATTTTCATTCCTTCGCATCACCAGTTTTATGGTCTATCACCTTCACAGCATTTTGTTTTCACACTAGACCTCACTATCTCAAACAAAACTTGAAAAAATACTTAAGCCCTGGGACTCAATAAGGTTTCTATCCTATTTGACACATCATTAAATCAGGTAGACTGTCATCTAGTGGGTGTTTTTGCAAGACATATTTTCTTCACAAGTTCCTTGTCTTCAGCTCTTGAGCCCTCCTAATGATTGAAGCATTTTTATTCATATTTTGTCATATTTTCTTAGTCAAATAATTGGATGAGAGAACAAATAAATTTAATGGAAGAAAACAAATGCTGAAAAAGTAGAAAATTATTGAAAAATATTGAAAAGTTACTTGAAACCTCTTCTTTTTTTGCTAGAAAAAAATCTTGTATGCATGCTTCTCCTAACTCACTTTTCCCTGGTTATTCTTTGTTTGTCTGTTACTTTAGTTTACCAAAGCATCTCTGCAAATACTGGGGGATTAAATGCTGATTAAAGTGTAGAGCCAATGAAGATTGGGTTAAGTTAGATTCACTGCCTTTCTCCTGGCTATATCTATATAAACCAGAAGAGTAGCACTCTGTGTGAGATGACTCTGCCATGCTTATCTTGTCTAAGAGTGATTATGTTTTTCAAACACAAGGGCTTTACAAAGCTTTAGCAAACTGAAAGAGGACTGTTCATTATGATTAAGCTAGATATGGATTTTCTGGGTTAGTATATGGTTTTTCTCCCTCTCCCTAGCAGGATCTGGAGAACACGGAGTGCTGCTGGTGGGCGACACCTTATGACCTCCACCTCTTCTCTGCTTTATACTGGTAAAGTACAGCATCACTCTGTCCCTGTACAAATTAACAGATGTTAAATTAGCTACCAGAGAGTTTTCTTTAATGAAATAAAGTATATCATATTTTAATGAACAAAAATTAATAAAAATCCATATAAAGGTGACAGAATTCAAAGACAAGCAGTTTTGGACTCTCATTGCAATCTATGTATAAGCAAAGTCCCTTAAACTACATCTCTAACATCTAGAAACTAATACTCACAACCACAATATTCAAATTAATAAGTCTAATATCTGATTCAGAGTTCTGTTGAACTTTGTTGTGTGTTTTTTTACACATTTTTCCATGCTTTCAAAAGCAAACCTGAATTTCTGAAGCTGCAACGATGTAGTTTGTTCCTGATTTGTGTTTAAACTTCGTGTACATATTCATTGGACTGTGAGATAAGAGATTTTCAGCACCTCAAAAAACAAGCTATACATTTCAGCATGGATATAATACCAAATATTAAATAATCAATTAGGAAAATATATCCTTATGTCTTTTTGTCTAATGATGTCTATGTGTCACGGGTGTAAGGTATTTTGTGAGCATCTGTATGTAATCAGCTTTTCCACCTGCAAAGTGGGGATAATTATTCTTTCTTTGCAAGTATCATGAGGTTTAGCTTAATAATTTCTGGCAATTGGTGTGAGATGCTCTTAATGAATAACTACATATTGTAAGTGGTAAGGTTAATTATCCCACTATGACAGAAATCAATCACTATTAAATCCTTTCTATCTGGATAATGAGGCAATCTTAAATTTTTTTGATTTGGCTAAACTAGTCACATTGCCACCACATGTTGGAAATCCATGAGACTACAGTATAGCTCACAGAATGTCCCTGTGCAGACTCGAAAGGGCTGAAAGGGACTATACAAAATATGACAAGTTTTAATCCTTTTTTTCTTATGCTTCCATTTAAATCTATAATATTGCTCTAGAAGATAATTTATTATCCTAACTACAATATAGAATAAGCCCATGGCTCTCCCCATGAAGTGCTGTTGTGATGTTGAGTAATTAATGACGTGCTATCTTGAAATACCAAAAAAAAAGTGATTGTATTACCCCAAACTTTATACTTGATTTCAAAAGTATTTTTTCCATTGGAATGATTAAGATTCAGAATTTGTCAGTTTTGGGTTTGAGTCCATTACTTATCACATTTGTCCATGATTTTTAAGTAAGAAAGGATATTTAAATTGGTATGTGAGGAAGACTAGCAAACCAAGACTGATTTGTGAGGCCAAAAACCTATATATCTGAATGCTTACATCTCTCCTCCACAGGTAATATACAGACAGCTGTCTTTTATTCAAAATTCAATTTACTTATTTTACCACTCTCTGTTAATGACATGAAACATGCAACAGTGTTGAGTGGTATTTGTGGAAAGCTGGGTAAGCAAGCCTCTTCCAAGAGTGGAACATACACTTTCATAAAATGGGAAGTTCAAGCTTTCACATCATTAGTGGAGTTTTAGACCATATGCTGCTGATCTCAAAGGTAGCCAGGCTGAGCTTTCTGTGTCAAACTCATTATCTCTCAAAACTAATGTAGTCTCATGCTTTCTGAAAACAGGAGATGAAAGTCTCAGCTTTCAGTCAAAGTGTGGTTTGTTCATAATTAGGACCCATAACTGTGCAGAACATTGTCTTTTTTAAAAAATAGGTTTTTTTCCTATTGTATCAAGCATCCTTCAAGTTTCTCTCTCATTCTTGACATTTTATTACCAGCAGATACCAGCAGATGTGTGCAGCAGTTTTAATAGGAAGGAGAAACATCATTGGAAGGTGGTTACTATTATCTGATTTGCTATTATGCAGTGTTTGAATTTCTCCCTGCATGCTCTCAGCATAAAATAGTTAGTTACAAATTCATGAAAAATTTAGGTGTGCACTGTAAATTGAATGTTTTTATAGGGAAATACAATGACCTAGGAAATGGAGAAGGATTCCTCACTTCCAAAACCAGGCATTTCTTCCTCCCCAACTCTCCTATTGCTGTCTACTCTATGACTTGCTTTTCTTGTTTATTGCCTCTGATCCTCCCTACCTTTCTTTGTATTTGTTTTCTGTCTTGCTTTATTAATTGCACTATATTAACTTCACAGCTAAGGTCAGTTCCATCTCAATAGGCCAGGGACAAACCTAACTCTGCAAACAGCATTCCCCACAGGAACCATAAGCAGTTTTCAAGGCTGTGTTGTTTGTGTACAGAACTGAACGGCCAAATATTTCTTCCTGATAAACTCAGGAGTTTTCTCTTTTCCGTATATAGTTGTCCTAATTCAGACTGCCATTCTTAACAGTGTAAGTCACCATTAATCACAGAAATAGCAATTTCCTCATACTAAGTGGACAAGCATAATCTTCTCAGGATTTTGTCGGATAATTTTACTGTTTTCATAGCCCTGAAACTTTATAGAGCACTTTAAACCATATTAAAAAATGATTTAACGAGACATAAACTTCTAAGTATCTGAGCCATCAAAGAAAACAAGTCTTGGGAGCCTAAGCAGTTCAGTACTGTAAGAGCTGAAGGATATATGACTAACTTCATATTCTGTGCCACACCATTCCTTCACAGGAAGCCTGGGACAGAGAATTGAATTTGACCTTCACAGACCCAGTCAAGGACCTGATGCCACTTGCTGGACATCTTCTAAATAAAGGTTCCTTTAATCCAGTCCAGATCATGTCCAGCATTTGCCAAGATCCTCAAGTTCATGCATAAGTAAATTCTGTGCTAAACATATATGGGCCAACTGCTTATGCTTAGCAGAGTCTGTGTAATTCAGTGTCACGAGAGATTGTAAAATGTGTTGGCTTTTTTGTTCTTTAGAGGGATGTCTGTGAATAATTTAATTTGTGAATGTAAATGGAGGTGAGTGTTTGTAAAGGTTGTGTTTATCCAAGGTTGGATAATCTCCTCAAGCTTTTACTGTAATCAGTAGAAGGAAAAGCTCATCTGGAGGATGTCAAAATAGGCACTTTTCTCTGTGCTAACCCCGGAAGGTGCCAGGGAAGGTTAGGTTTGCAAGGACAGAGTAAATCTCATGAACAATTAAGACTGACTCTATGGTGAACTCTAAAATGCCAAGACAGAGTTCTTCTCCTTGTCCATTATTTAACTAGTGCTGTAGCAGAACTCCAAAGAGGGATGGATGGATACAGCCATAGTTATACTGCAACACGAACTCCTTTGTCTAAAGCCAAATCTCAGCTTGGTGTGAAGCCTTCCAGGATACAGGATGCCTTCACATTTTTATAAAAGCAATTTCTCTGGAAGTTGGAGAACAGTTTCTGCCTAAAAATTGCATTTATTGTATACATACATACATACATACAACTACATGTTATTTTTTCAACAAGATTTTTTGTTTTTCTTGGAAAATTCAGTGCCCAAAAAAGAAAAAAAGAAATTACCATTTCACCATGTGTGCATTTCCCATCTCCTATGAATCCTAAGCAATCAGACCTCCTGATAGAAACTCATGCTGAAAAGTAAATGGGACAAATGATTTTGTTTTGGTGCTTGCTAGATAAAGAGTCCTTCATTGCAAATGTAGTATGTAAGGCAAAATTAGTGATATCAGGCTGTTAGTATACTTCAGCTTATAACTGAAGTAGAAAAAGATATCTTTTAGACAACAACCAGAAAAATTTGTCAGAGAAGGAGAGAGGCTGTGTATGAATTCAGTGAAGGAGAGAGATTGTCTATGCAAAGAGGGACACATAATCTTCAGTGACTTTGGGAATCAGGACAGTCACTGTTTACAAGTGAGCTGGAGTCATAGACTGGTACTGGTGCAGTAAATAACTGTGGCACTTGCTGTCTGCCTCCTGCCCAGAGGCTCCTCAGCACCCCAGCTCACACTACCCAACAGATGAAACGTGGAGAGCAGAACGCTCCCAGGGCTGATGTCAGGAGCCACAGTCAAAGGTGCTTGTAAGTATGTCTGGAAGCGCTCATGTGATTGTGAGAGCAGCTTCCTCAGTTCCTGGTTTGCACTCAGGTTCCTTGGATGGAAAAGGATGACCTAAGCAGAGGTTGTCCTGGGTGCTAAGAGTCCGGAATTCTGCCCAGTGGGTTGCAAGAATGAGGAATCAGGTGTGTCCTCTTGGCTGAATCAGGCAATATAACAGTAAATCCTCCCTAGCAGTGAGGACTGGCAACACATCTGGTGAAAGTTGTGCCTAGCACCCCAGACCTAATAATTTAGATTCATATATGAAAGGGGTCTCTGATCATCACCTGATCCAACCCTTCCACTGAGAGAAGCACCAGCCTCAAAGTCTGAGCAGGTTTCTCAGTGTTAGAAAATCCAGAGTGTCAAATATGCGCCGTCTACAATTCGTTCCATAGACAGATTGGCTCTAGAACAGATCTTTATGTAACCCTTTCTTCAAGAGTCTCACTTCAGTCATCCATACTTCAGAACTAGCTTTTCTTTCAATCAATAAACCAAAGAACTCCCTTTTTTCTTAAACAGAAATAATTTGAGAAGTTCAAACAATATCAATTACAACCCTTCCACTACATATATGAATATTTCAGAAGTTTTCTTTTACTTTTTAAAACTATTGTGCAAAACCCCACTGTGTGACTAGTAAAAGAAAGGTAAAATTAACAAGGTTTTACATAACATGCAGTGATCCTTAATTTATGGCTCGCAAAAGTAGTTATCCTAACTGTACTTGGATGTAGCAGACAGCTTGATTTATAGGATTTGGACAGTGAAGGGCAGTGAACAGGTTGGCCACTTTGTCAGCATACTTCATGTGGTTTGCATAATTTACATCAGCTTTATAACCTCGACTTTATAACTTTAGAAGCTGATCTAATCAAGATAAGGTTGATTAGTTTTCTCCAAAAATCTTAGCTTTCTAGGAAATTTTACAGTGAGTGTCTTTAAACATAGAACATTAGGGAGAAAGATTGTTCTCTGTTATCTGTCATAGTGTCTCTTAAAAGCTTTGATCTAAAAGACCTTTGCTTTTATGGTTAAGAAAAAAAATGAGTTTGCAATGAAATGGTACCATTTTATGATCTCTGACACATAAATGTCGTTTCATAGAGGCTTTATATAGAAAACAAAAATACTTTGAAATGCCATCTCTAACTGGCTTCTGAAAGAGCATATATTTTAGGTTAGAACAACAAAATTGTTTTTCCACACATAAACATTCATTTAGGTCCCACTCCCACACAGAACTGACTCCTCCAATAAAGAGTATGACTCACATCATTGCTGGTGAAGGATATTGAATTTTCTTTCCTGAACTAAACATCAGACAAGCATCAGAACTACAAAGTTATTAACTAAGATATATCATAAACTAGTATCCACAGACCTCAGAATAGCTTCAGTTCAATAGTTAGTGAGCTCTCCACATCCTTTCTGGGTGCAAGACTCTTTGTTTTTTTATTATAGTTAACCCACTAATGTAATTTGCTACCTCAAAAGATACATTTTAAGTACCCTGTATTGACTCATCTAAAATCTGTATTTATCAGTTAAATGAAAATTAGACAAAACCCACAAAATCTCTTTTTTTCTTAAGTAGCTTCCAGAAACTTTTGTCTTACTTTTATTCTCTTTAATATTTTCGGAGGTAAGAGTTTTTCTGGTGCTAATACTTTTCCTTTCCTGAATCATAGATATGGCCCTTTTCCCACACTATCCTTCTTACTGGCTTTTCAAGAAGATACCCAGTCTGTAGCCTAACCCCAAAAGACCAGGATCTGAGACACCTCTTCCTGTTCTCATAACATCATGACTCATATCTTCTGATTTACTCTGCTGTCACTCTGCCACAAATATTTGTATAGAAAAAAGCTTCATAAAAAGCAGCATGACCAGCAGGTCAAGGAACGTGACTATTCTTGTGAGACCCTATTTGGAGTACGGCATCCAGCTCTGTGCTCCCCAACAAGAGAAGGACATAGACGTGCTGGAGGAGTCCAAAGGAGGGTCACAAAAATGACCAGAGGGCTGGTGCACCTCTTCTGTGAAGGCAGGCTGAGAGAGCTATGGTTGTTCACCCTGGAGAGGAAAAGGCTCCAGAGAGACCTTATAGCACCTTCCAGTACCTAAAGGGAGCTACAAGAGAGCTGGAGAAGGACTTTTGACAGGAATATGTAGTGATAAGACCAGGGGAATGGCTTCAAACTGAAAGATGGTAAGTTTAGATTAGATATTAGGAACAAAATTCTTTACTGTGATAGTAGTGAGGCAATGGCACAGGTTTCCCAGAGAAGCTGTGGCTGCTCCATCTCTGGAAGTGATAAAGACCAGTTTGGATGACAAACCTGATCTAGTGGAAGGTGCCCCTGCCCATGGCAAGGGGGTTAGAATTAGATGATTTTTAAGGTCTCTTTAAACCCAAACCATTCTATGATACTGTGACTTCTGTAACAATATCACACATAATCAGTCAGGAAACTGTGCATCTCAAAGGGTTTTTTGCTTGCAAGGTACCAGAACTGATAAGTTAATGTTCAGTTTTAAGTGCTCAGGCAATGTTTCAGAGCAGGAAGACATGGAGTTATGCACAGTCACTTAACTGTATTTCCAGGAAAAATATTCCTAGAACGGTGCATTTGTCCTACGAACAAGTGAATTCATGCATGTGTCAGTGCTGCTACTCTCACAGCCAGCCAGATCTGTGTTTATAGGGCTAAATGGGAAAAACATGTACAGTGATTTCCAAGCATGTAGAAACCCAGTCACAGGTGCTCTGAGGACTAGGAGTGCCACAGATGTCAGTTTGTCAGGGGTAAGGTCTGTTAATGAAACTGAATTGCTCGCTTATGGCAAATAGGCCTTGCATGTGAATAAACCGACTGTGGTACAAAAGTGCCTGAAAAACAACAGTATGACAGAAAAAATGCTGGATATAAAACACTGACCTGGGGGACTCAGATGCAGAGTTATGCCTAATTAACGTAAGTAGAGTCAAACATGCAATTCAAACAACAGCATCTGTTAGAAAACAAAGCAACTGAAAAAGCGTTTAGTTTTACACTGAGTTTTCAGGAATCACTCACTTCAGGCAGGTTAACTGTGTTTGCACGTAACTCCCAGGCATTTTTCCATGCTTTGATAATAACAAGGCATCTATGGGGCACTTAAATACAGAATGCCTTGAAACAAAGGCATTTAAGTCCTTCCTGGAGAGCCAGCTGTGGTTATTCCTGTGTTTTTATCACAGAAGCTGAGAACAGAATAGGAAAAACCGTATTTCCCCTGAATCCCGCTGCCTCTTTTCTTTTGCTAAAAGTTGTTTCATCTAAAACGGGAAAAGGACTACAGTATCACAGTACATCCAACTGAGAGAATTATAAAGTTCAGCTCATGCTTTGAAAGTTCCACATTGGTGGTAGGAAATTCACTGTTCAGGTTTTCATTCTCCTTTCTTTTGCAGTATTTTTTTTTCCTTTCTCACAGGTACATTGATGCAAACTCCTGCAAGTCAGACATCAGTCTCATAGCACGTGAGTAACTGACTCACTGAAGCACAGTGGAGTCTCCCCCTTGTCTTCAGCGAGATTCCAAACAAGTAAGAAGCTTCCTCTTTGCGGCAGTTTCCTCTTTTGAGGCATTGAAAAACAACACAGAAGAGAGAGGGAAGAGGCAGGGAACATGTGATGCTTTCCATCTGCACTCTTCTCGCTGCATTATTTATACTAATCTGAAAAATTTAAATAAGTAATATTCCCCCCCTTTTATTTCTCTGTGATTGATGCTCAAGAACACTGCAGAAGCATATTTAATAATACTGAGTTATTAGATTTGCTTATACAAATCTGAATGATTGTAAGTACTTACATGGTAATTAACTCTTCATCCCTGGTTATGTAACTAGAAAGTACCAGAAGACTACACTTGCTTTATTACAGGGAAACCCAATAAAAGTATTGTGGAGTTCATACAGCAAATCATTTTTAGTCAAAATCATTGGTCTGCATAAAAAAACATCTTCAAACAAAACAAAACAGAAAAGCAAGGTAAGCTCAAATAACCTTCCTGGGACACTGACATGTTATTTACATGTAAAACTATTTGTGTGATTTTGTAGAAATAATTTTTTTTCCAAAGACATTAAAAGACTAGAATATTTTCCTTCTTTTTATTAATCAAGGTACTTTTTTTCTTTTCTCTTTGATAGCCACGCAATTGGTCACAGATCTGTTCAATATTATATGCAAAGTAATATAAAAAAAGACACTCAAAAAGAAAATCTTAAAAGCAGAATTGTTTAGAACTATCATGTACTGAACAAAGGAGAATGAAGGAGTGACATTTATGTTTTTACTTTATGATAGGGCTTTGTTTTTTTTAAATGCAGTTTGAGGTTTTGGTCACATTTCTTTATCCTCTTTTTACAAAAGTGCAAAGTCATTTTGATTGCTGAACATGATTCTTCTCATCTGGCATTATTAAAGCAGTGTTTCACACTGTATTTTTCTCAGCAGTCTTTTCTCTCTTCTAGTTTAAAAAGACATCTGGAAAGAAAGTTAGAATATTTTTGTATAATCCACTTTATAAATATCCTAAGTCTCAGCATCATAGGACCTAGAGGAAATCTAGACTCTAGTATGTTTTTTGCTTATCATTCCCCTTTCTTGATTTAATGGACAAAAATGAATCATGTGTTCTTCAATACCGAATATGTGAAAACAACTCACTGAAACCTGACCGAAAACTCTGCCAAAAAGCTAAGTTAACTGCTTCAGTATTGCAACAATATATTATCATAAATAATGTACACCGGCCTTTTCAACTCTTATTTCTTACTAGCTAGTTCTCTGAAGTTTAAAAACAGGGACTAAGGGCTTGATTCGAGGGCTTGAATTTTTCATTTATTTCATAGTGTTTGGACTAAAGACCAGCTTTATAAAATGCCATGTCTACTACACACACAAGACACAGCTGCCACATTGCACAAAATCAAAGGTATAAGCAGCTGTGAGAGAAGTTTCTACATTCAAGAAACATGGAGTCTGTGGAATTTATGATTCACTTAATCTGCATTACTTAAATAATTAACTCAATTAACTTAAACATCACCAAATATCACAATCTACCTGAAAGTATATATGGAGTTGGAGAAAATAGAAACCATGTTCCTACACAGCAATTAACCCATGGAACGATTTCTTTCAGCTATGACATCTCTTCTCTGTGCTGGAAGATCTGGAGAATATTAAGGATAGGAGTTAGCTCAGTTGATTTTTCCTCAGAATAAAAAATCACTTGTAAGAGAGCTACAAAATCCTTGTAAGTTCTCTCTTTAGCTATAAGTTATAAATGATAAGAGATTTGCAGAGGGTGAAATAATCGGCTAAGTTAGACTGGTGCATCAAGATTGTGAAACTCTGAGACTCCAGATCTTAAGGTTAGTTTTCATCCCAACTCTGTAAAATTCTAAAATTTTAATGTTGTTTGTTTTTTTTTTCCCTGAAATTGTAATTCTGAATAAATTTACTTCAAAAAACATTTCAATAAGATACTTTTAAGCATTTCATAGTTCTCTGAATCAAAATGAGTAAACTGTCCTGCTAAGTTTCATTTTGAATCAGGTTTGATTATAAGCTATATTTTGAGTATCACACTACTAAGAGAAATATCTCTTCTGATGTTTCTGATATTCCTACTTTTCATCTTTGCTAATACATACAGAGTTGCATTTCTCATGAAATGTTATTGAAGTTGTATTTCTGTCAGCAGGAGCTCTACAGCATGCTCTTGAGAGATACAGAATTTCTCCTGGCCATATGGAATAAAAGAAGACAAAGAAGAAAAATTTGAAAACACCCCAGTACTGCAAGTGATTCACTGTTTTTATAAGGCAGAGTACTGATAAGAAAATTCAGTCTTAAGATTTTTGATGTTCTGAAATTAAATACTTTACATGAGGTAAAAATTAAATGTTCCTGGGCTTAACTGACCAGCATAAGACATTTTGATTTTTCTCAGATTTTCTTCCTCATTAAAAATTTGAATTTGACAAAACTGCAGCTTCCTTTGGGTAAACAAACAAGGAAAAGGAAAAAAAAAATCTGTTTGTGATATTCAATGCCTAGCTAGTTACCTTGGTAGCATTTTACATCTATTTTGTGTTAACTAGCACAGGCTGGTAGAGGAGTGTATGTGAGTATATAACAATCTAGGTCTATTAATAAGCACATACATTTAAGTAGGAATGCCAAGGAGTAATCTTCATTTCTACAACAAGCTATTATATTATGGAAATGTGTTTTCTAGCTGTTGTGCCTGTCTAGACTGCTATCAGCAGCTTGTATTTGTTATGAAAGCCTGCAGCTGGTCCATGCAAAGTTTGCTGTTTTGCAGCCCATCTGCTCAGAAGAGATCTGTAACACTGCCCAATTTGGAGTAACACTCCCTTACCATTGTAGTTGCAGCTCCTAAATAGAAATCTGAAATAACGATGGTTGCTTTCTACTTTAGATCCCAGTACATTATCTCCTTTCTGGGCAGATGGCTATCTGGCAGGTGAAACCAGAGACAACTGAGAATCAAGCAAAGCAGGCCAGGGAGTAGCATCCTTTCATTTCTGTGGCTTGTTTGATCCCCGTGCTCTCACCAAAACTGTGATGCTGAATGTTCTCAGGAGATGAGAAGGTGGCAATGAAGATAAGTAAAGTGTGAACAAATGGACTTGTTAAACTCCAGAGACAAAAATAGAAGTCTGTGCTCAGAACTACACTCACTATACACAGCTTCCTGAGCAAGACCTGCACTTGATCTTAACTTTAGGCAACATTGCAGTAAGCAAGCTCAGCACACTTTCTAGCAGCAGTCATTAGCTGTCTCATTAGTAAAAGTTCAGGAAAACCCACATCTACATAGTCCTTATTTTTTACTGATAGTAGTAGATTTATTTTCCATTTTCTACCCACCATTTAATATTGTGAAGGGAAAAGTTGGACTGCAGCTCATTTTGATTAAGTCTTTTCTCATATAAAAATGCAGCCACTTTCTGAGTGACCCAAATAAGCTAACTGATTTATATTCTTATAGATTTAGCTTGTTGTTTTGGGATCTGAACTTACCCTTATTGATATGAGCTACTACTGATTTAAAAATGAAGCACAAAAGATCATTGAATTTATATAACGGTTGTCAGTAATGAAAAACGTGTTCTTTTTTGAGGTGCAGGTTCAGTAATGTGGCTTTGCAGGGGACCACCTGATCTTATTCTAAGTCCTACGAACCTGAGATAGTAAAGTGCTGATAGATCCAACAGAAATGGTACATTATTGATCAGGAAGAATGGTTAGTGTCCCTTAGCAGCGTATGAGAGCTCCTTGCACAGATCATTATTGGCTACTTTGTGTGCCACTCTGGCTTTTTCCTTGGTTTTCTCTCTTGCTTGCTTAGCTGTGATTTCGGGCACCTGCTTCTGACTTCTTGTTCCTGTTATAATTTGATTTCTGCTATAAACCTCACTTGCTTCTGATCACATTTCTACACAGATTGTTAGCCTGGGAAAACTCTTAAATTTCTCTGTCTCATGACTGTGAATCCATGTCTCCACCTCTGCTTTTAGCCTTATAAACATCAGGACCAGTCATACAGGTTTCTAATATGATGAACCTGGTATAAACAGGTGATGGTGTACAATTTTAAATCAGGAGAAGAAACCAGATCAACAAAACAACAAAGCAAGAGATTTCAATTCCAGAAATAAACTGTATACTAGCAATTGAATTTTTTATGCTTATAAACTCAAAATTCCTAGAATTTTAAAATGGAAAAAAAAACCCTCGTGAGATATTACTTTGCTGCGGTTGATACAGAACTTAAAGGTACTATTAGACCCTTTCTTAGATTAATCCAGTTTGCATGGAAAATATGTGTATTATTCTCTTAAGGATTGTATTTCTAGAACAGATGGTCTATCTACACAGCATAGAACTTGACCTGGGTAAATTCTGCTCTCACATATGGTGTTTCTGGGGCCTTGTTGGTGTAACCATCAGGGCTTTTTGCATGTGTGTGTTTCCAAAGTGTCTGAGAAACAGCAAAGGATGAATTGTGACCCACAAGAATATTTCTTCTACAGCATGATGCTAAATATGTACTTTATGCCCTAGAGCAAGATAGGTTATGCAAAAATATTTGAAAATATGAGGGCAGTGTGAGTAGTGTTTAACTGTGTCGGAAGATCAATGCATCGAGCACAGCTAAGAGCAGAAACATATGGAATAATTCCTTAGAAAAGAAAAAAGTGGTAGTCAGCAAACCATAGTAAAATCAGAACAGGGAACACAGCTGGCCTTCTTTCTGCTGCTTTGAGTTACATGCATTGCAGGAAATTGGAAAAAAAGGCACACCCTCCTCTCTTCTAGTAAAGGAACTTATGCTTTTTCTGGCTTTTGCTGCTCTGTAGAAAAGGAATAAAGGAAGAGAAGGCATCTCAAAGACTTTCCTGTGATTTATATGCCCTACACAGGCAGTATCTGACCTTTAATTTGGCTAGATGTGCATTGATTAGGACAGAATCTCATTAAGACACAATCTACTGGGGGTGGTGCAAGAGAAAATATAATATTGATTAAAAAATAAAATAATCCTCGTCTCTCTCTCACCCTCCTGACTGCCTTAGTTCATAATTAGCCTTCTCATCTAGCTTTCCTCCTACGTGTTATGTAGCTGTCAGTCTGACAGGAAGCAAGATCATAAGAATGCAATTAGAAATTTCAAATTAGCAGTCAAGCACAGACATGGGATGGAGAAACCTGCATCATGCCCAGTATGTTGTTTGACTGAAGTGTGATTGCAGTAATGTGAGTTAAAGATTTTTAATTCAACATAAAAATATGACTGCTATTATGCTTATGCTACAGTTTAGGAATTGCATCACATTTTTCTTATACAGGATGACCATGAGAATCAGCATGTGCATCAGCACAGATGAGGTCATTTTTGCCCTAAAATGCAAGACTGAAAGGGTTATTTCTGTCCACTGTGGGAATACTTTATAGAGAAAGCATTAAAAGGCAAACTTGGCCAATACTGGGTCTGTGTTAGAGCTGTAGAAAGGCATTGAATCAGAAGGGATAATATTTTCCCTTCCCTTCCTTTTCATGATCTTTTAGAAAGGTACAGTACCATGACAAAGGTTCAGACAGTAACAAGACAATACCAGGATCTTCCCAGGCCAAATGTAGTTTTTTTAAAAAGTGACTGCAGCACCAACAGTGTTTAAATGAGTTTGGATTAGCTTTGCTCAAATTTTATTTGAGACTAGCAGCATCTGTTTTGGGATTTAAAAGGTTTTCAAGTTCTAATATAAAAGTTATCATCATGTTTATTCTGGTTGCTACTTAATTGTAGGCAAATTTTGTGGGAGGGCTCTTTGTAGAAAGAAAATCCAAACTAAACAAGTAGCAAATCTGGTGTATTAGCAAGGTAACTTTCTTTCTGATAGATGAATGTGTTTGAGCTGACCTATTAAAGCCATCACTGGCTTACTGTTTGGACTCTTCATAGTGATCACACCCTGAGCAGTGAGCACAGGAAGCCACAGTAAGCATCTTCAGCTGGCATGTACCACCACTGAGCTCACTGAAGTGATACTCTTCTGCTCTCTGCCAAGACCTGGGTAAAGCTCAATGTTCAATAAGTTATATTTCTGTTGACCATTTAATAGATTGCTGTGTTTCCATGTTCATAACCCAGAGTTTCAAAGGACTTGTTCAGTGGTCTTTCTACAAGGTTTTAATCAAAGCCAACAGCTCACCTGGTTCACTTGGTAAAAGATAAATAACAATTCACCTCTGCAGAAAAGGTACTGGAGGCAAATCAGAAACTAAAATGACAGAGTCTGGAAGAAGAAATATGAATTTCAGAGCTTCCTCTGGGGCTTACACATTGCTTGGCCCTGTGAAAACAAGGAAAACTCCCTCCTCACAAAGAACTTTCAGACGTAGTTTTTTCTTCTCATCCTCAGTTCTTATAGTGTGGGGACTTCTGGTGCCATGAAAATTTAAACCCAAATAAAATTTTAGTAAAAGAAAGAAATCATGCAATAGTGGGATCTTATTATTACTTGATTAATACAGTGTGATAGAAATCATGCAATAGTGGGATCTTATTATTACTTGATTAATACAGTGTGATACATAGATTGAGAAGGAGTAGTAAATTTAAAGATCTTTGGAGGAACACAATGAATATTATATCTATAGCTTGTAGTTTCATTTTACTTGCTCTGGTAATAAAAACACCTTGTTCTACCCATATCTTACTGAAATTCCGTTGAGCTGTTTGCAGTTATTACTCTGTTTTGAACTCATTTTCAAAAATACTTGAGCTGATCTATGGCATTCTTTTAATTTAAATAAAAGTTGGCATTTCCTCTTTTACGTTTTCCCCCATCACTGCAGGAGTTCAGGAATTCTTTTGTGTTTTCCATGTTGCATTTCAGGAGAAGAGCCTTCCTCCTAGGGTTTATACTCCTATCTGGTATTGCAGACAACTTCTTCAGACCCAGGTATTTAGAAGAGATAATAGCTCTAGATCTGAGGATGCTAGTTCCAGAACTTTTCTGTTCCTTTAGTCAAAATTGCTGGGTCTTCCTTAAAATTGTAGTAAAAAGAGATATGAGCCAGGATCTGCTTTGAGGGATAGATAATAAAAACCACTATCAAATTCACATGAAAAAGTTCCTATAGATCATTCTATTCTCCACTTAACAATGTTGTTAGCATGTCATCCTTTGAGGTTAGTGTATTACTGTTTTTATAGAAATTAGCAAAGAATTAAAAAAATCTTGTAATTTATTTTCTTCCTACCTTCACTTAGATCTAGAAAAACTGGAACACCAACCGCAGCAGGTAGGAACAGTACATAACATTGCAGCTACTTTCTGGGAAAGTCCAATAGAAAAATATGCACCTGTAAGATCTGAGAATGTAAAAATATAGGTGAATGTACTGTTGGTCCTGAAGAGCTAATTAACAAAATAGTTCTTTGGTTTCTGTGCAAACACAGAGATACTAAAAAAATATGGAAAAATGAAAGTCAACTTCTGTATGTCATAGTTCAGTGTTGAGGATGAGAGTTAAAAATGTAGAAATTTGATTTCTCCTGAGGAGAATAAGCATTAAATTTAGTAAGCAGAAATATTACCCTAAGGAGACACTGAAACTTCAAAATGAGTTACAAATCAAACACAATCCAATGCCTTATGCTAGATTTTTTTTTTAAGCAGAAGCTGAAAAAAAAGAACCCCAACATCAAAGAAAGGAGAAAAATGCTGATCTTAACACACATGTTTAATTATTTCTGAATGCTCATATTCACAGTTTGCAGGAGCTGTCAAAACAGGAAAGTCCTCCTTCTCTCTTTCATCTTGTTTTTGTTTGTTTGTTGGTTTGTTTTTATGAGGTGTTTAAAAGTTTGACACAGATTTCATATTTATTGCATGCAGTAGTTTTGAATCAAACATGTCTCCAAATTCAGAAATGCTGACGGGCTTGGACCCGTGGTCACATTTTACCAGAAAGGGTAAGATACGCAATATGAGATTTAGAAAGTTAAATTATTTCAAGAAAGTGTGTGTGCTAGTCAAATAACTTGATCTCTGGTTCAGTCTACTGTTCTAAATATAGACATATACATATATATGTATATATATATATATTTATCCATAGATATATAAGAATGAAAATGCAAATCTGGTATTTCTGGCACTAACTTGGTTTTACATAGGACACCTCCTCACAGACTTAATTACTGTCTCTAGTAATTTGCCAGCTTTTCAAACCTTTTAATTTAAAATTTAGGTGCCAGCATCCTTGGTGGCTGATGTAGATTTACCACTGTCTGGAACAGCAGTAGCAGCAGCTCCTACTTTTGCAGAACTGGTATCCTGCATCTCTGTGGTTCCCTGGACACACCTTCTTCTTCTGACCAACAGTATTTTCTGACTGTATTTCAGTATTTTCACCTTTGGCCCTTCACCTTATTATCTGGAGTACCAACAACCAGAGAATACAGCAAAGAGGGATGGCAAGGTGGGACCAGAAGAGAAGGTCCCACACCCAGAGGTGGTGTGTGGCACTGCCACAGCTGGTGTGACACTAGTGGTGACACAGCAGGGACAAATTTGCAGGGCCAGTTTGAATGAGGGCTGCTGGCACACCTGCCCAGTCCCTAGTGTCTGGTGCAACTCCCTGAGGCTGGGACATAAGCCACCTTCCCAGTGGGGGAGACACTGTGGTTGAAACACTGAGTCACCAGCTGAAGGAGCTGTAGGAAGAGGTGAGCAAACTGCACACCATCAAGAAGGGATAGGCACAGAATTGACGGATCCTTTGGCAGAACCTGAACCCCACATTGTGTGGAAGGAGCAACAGGTAGAAGCTGCCCCTGAAAAAGTAGAGGATGCAGAATGCCAGGAAGCAGAAAGCCAGAAGCTTGAACGTTTGGTGACTGAAGGAAAAGCTCTTTCCCTGCTTTGCAGCTGTGCATTGACAGAGGAGATTTAAAATCCTGACAAAAGACAAGGAGGAACAAGTTTTCTCACAGCACAGTGGGGAGATATCTGAGCTTTGACCTGGATTTGGACCAGATATTTTGTAAAAGTGTCTTCTAACATAGATTGTTCTAATTGCTCTATTGATTCTAATCAATGATTCTATGACATCAGTATCTTTGAAATTTTCAAACTGCAGTCACATGTCAATATCCAGGACAATGTGAAGGAAGGCTAGTGTATCCTACAAGCTGGATTTGACTGACTGTGGCAGTGTCAACATTCCTGGAAACTCTGGACTTGGTGTTTTCCTACTGTTTTGCCTACTTTTCTTCCAGCAGCTATCACATGCCTTCATCCACAGAGTTAAACACTCCAATCTCATTTTCTGATGTTGCAGGACACATCTCACCACTCCAATAATTATATTATATCCTGCTCCCATTGTATGTTTAAGAACTATAAACTGTTTCTGTCATTATAATACTGTGAGGCTGGAGCAATAAAAATGTTGCTTCTAATTTCTATTATTAAATATTTCTTTTTTATAGCACCAGTAGTACTTTGCAAACAGTCCTCTGAATCTTCTTTCATTATGTGCCTTAAAACTAGTTAAGTTATTGGAATTATCTGTACATCTTAAATACTGCCTCATAGCCTCAATCACTGATATTCACTCAGATTCCACGAGGAACATCTAATAAGAAGGGAGCAATTCACATTTCGTTTCACCTGTAGAATAGTCTAATTCTGTAATATTTTAAAGCAATCTGAGTAGTACACTAAAGAGTAACCATGTCCCCATAATCAAAAATGGGGTTTTGTTTACTGCCATACTCCAGATTCCTTGAGAATTCCTCCAGGGGAGGTGTAGTATCTTTTGTCTTTTACCATCTGAAGTTGTACATCACATATCCCCAGAGAACTTCTTTGCATTACCAGAAAATGAGAAGGAAAATAAAGACATCTGGTTTATAGGATATGGGGTTTGCCAGCTGGCCTATGAATCATCTGTTCTGGGAATGGTATCAATCCATCTTGTTTGATATTCTAACAGTTTATACCTGTTCAAACACACAGTCTTTAGAGAATTTAATCCTCATTTAATACTACAAGAATTCAGAATATATATGGAATCAATCGACTACTTTAAGGGACTAAAACTTCTATTTTGACTTCATTATTCCTATTTAGTCTATTTATCTATTTGCTATTATGTAAATATTTTGTAACTATCAGAAAATACACTCAGAATGCTATGAATGCCTTCTTTTTTTTTTAGGAAAACTGCATACAAGTGAGAAGTACAAATGGGAATGAACAAAAATGTTGTAATGAGTGAAATTACTTTTTTAAATTTTGAATTTTCAGTTAAAGTGTTACATTTACTCAAAATATTTTTATTTCTCATAAGCTGTATTTTTTTGTTTGTTATTCAACTATGAATTTTCAATCAACTGCAGCAATAAAATTTTGAAGGTTTAAATATTTTTTTGTTAACTTTTTAATAAAAATTGAAATATTTGGGGATAATTTTTGCCTGAAATGGACACTTCATACACTTTCAATGAACACATATCCCTGCTAATGAAATCAGACCGTTTGTATTGTAAACAACATATTTGCAAGGAAATGTACAGATTTTTATTAAAAGCAGCATAATTTTTGGTAATTCCAATAGCTTTTATCCAGTCTCAATTATTTTTCAAAACCAACGCACTTCAATTTTTATCAAGATGCTTTTTATCACATTATTCATTTCCCAGTCTGATATTTTCAACTAAACTAGTAGATATCATATGTAGAAATAAATGATTTTGCATCAAAACTGCTGAAAGTTAATTTAAATGTAAGGAAATCCTTTTAGCAAAATATGCAAGTTTAAAAAGTCAGCTGAATTTTTTATATGTCTTAGAGTTACATTAATGTCTTATTCTCAGAAGACATTAAGTCATTTTAATGAGTCCATATTTGCTAGTTGTAATAGTCGTATTTAGAGTGCTCAAAAACATACACCAAGGAATTGAATTGAAAAGAACTATAGTATTTAATGACAAAAAACCCCCAAAAAACAAAACAAACAAAAGAAAAACGATCATTTATTTTTTGTTCCCTTTTCATTTTAGAATTGTTAGATATCTTGAAATTGGCCATTTAAATAAGCAGGTAATAAGCATCATTCAGCTCATACTGAGGCAGAGGAAGGAGTTTTCCAAGAACCTTCTTGGTTACTACACTAGTCTGAGTGTGCTGTTTCCTAAATCACAGACTAATCATACAAAATAATTCAGGTCCAAATGGTCTCTTGAAGGTCTCCAGTCTTGCTGGAGTCTGGCTTCTTGCCCAGTGCAGGGTCTCCCATGAGATCTGATGGGGTTGTTCTGGGCTTTGTTTTGAAACCCCTGCAAGAACAAAGACTCCACAACTTCTCTGGTCAACCTGTGCTGCTGCCCAGCTGCCTTCATGGGGGAAAGGTTTTCCTTATAGGCTCAGTGTGCCTCTCACACTTTTGTTTATGTCCATTGTCTCTTATTGTCCTGGCCTGCACGGCTGAGAAGAGCCTGGCTTCATCTCCTTGATGATCAATGATGTCTGCTTAGGCACTGATATTATGTGTATCCTGAGGCATCTCTCCTCCAGGCTGAAAAATTCCAGCTCCCCCGAGCCTCTCCTCACAGGGCAAGTGCTCCAGACCTGTAGTTTTGGCTTGATTCTCTGCTCACTCTCCTAACTATGTCTGCAAGAAGCTCACCCACTTTCCATATTGCACAGATTCAGATGCAAAGCTGGAATATTGAATATATGTGGCTTCTACAGGCAACAGCTCTAAACCAGCCAAAATTATATAAAGAGCAAGAGATGAGGAACATTCAGAAAAAGGAAAAAAAAAAACCAACTTTATTGAATGCCTGGAGGATTTAGATAAATAAAAGCAGTGCTTATACATTACTCATTTGGTGCATTTACTCAGGTTTTCTGATTGACATACAGACTGAGATTTGACCACACACAGATAATTCATTGTTAACATAATTATTTTTTTTATCTCTGTGCTTGTTTTGACATTGCTGAATATTTGTCTTTCCTCAGCTTTAATGTGATCATCTGTTCTTCCTTCTTCTTTCTGACCTCATCCTCCATTGTGTTCAATGCGTTCCCCTGACTATTTCTCTTTGCACAATGGCACAACAGGATCCTGCTGCCTTCCCTTCCTGCTGCAAATCCCATATCTACTCTGGCAACATTTCTTAATATTCAGATTTTTGACATTTCTACTCCAGCCAGTCTCACATTACGTTCTCTGCAACACCTCTTTTGTAGCTGTATTTGTCATAGCTGGTATAAACCTTTTTTTTTTTATTTTGGCAGTGACATTTTTAATATATGTTTATTTGGTTCTGTTGTATTTAGCTGAAGACCACGAAGGTAATATAGATTCAATCTCTACTCCTCTGCACACCTTTGTAGATTATTACTAGCATCACTACTGCTAAACCAAGGAACTGCCATTGTGTCACTTCCTCCCTGCATTTTAAATTATACAGATGTATAATTTACATCCAAGTATTGCAATCTTTCTACAACTTTGATGTTTTTATCCCCAAAATCTGTCCTTAGTCCTTATAATTTATAGTATGCCTAATTTTGTCCTGTAAACAGTTGAACTAGTTGATTGTGTAGGCTCCTTCCAACAGAACTATTATTCTATTCTATTCTATTCTATTCTATTCTATTCTATTCTATTCTATTCTATTCTATTCTATTCTATTCACACATTTTAGCTACCTTCTTCAGACTATGAAAATAAAAATCTGTTCGTATTTCTGATCAATTATCTACTGGTCACAACTGTCTTTCTTTCCAAGCTGTTCTCTTGCACCTTTGGATTTTAAATTTATATGTCAATAGTAGGCTGTCAATATAATTACATTCCTGATGCACGTTACATACCTACTTTATATATGCAAAGAGAACTCCTAAAATGTAGCAGAGATATTAGAGTGAGATTTTTCTCACAGGGATATCTCAAAGTGGAAGAGATTATAGAATTCCTTAATATCTGCAGACATTTAAAATATTTTCACATTAGTCTTATTTTCTTAACCAATTCACCAATTGATGATTCAAATACAGCTTTTCCACATTTTTCTGACATTTCCCTTTTTAGATCTTATAATTACAGTGATAATGAACAGTATTTTAAACATCTATGGCTACAGTGTAGACATTATTCTTGGCAATTTTTATCTGTCTTGATCCTGCAAACACTTCAGCATGGCAGCAGCTTCCCCCATCTGAGTATTCACACGGGCTGTTTATGTGAGGGAGATGTTCAGTTTTCAGAGCCAGAACGCAATTCTACCATCACCTCACCTCTTGCTTTATACATGCTGAAGAACTTTACTTTCCAAAGACATTTGTATCAAGCAGATGCTTTTGCTACAGGTGAGGAGGCTTAGAATGGAAGGTACCGATGCAGTTCACAGGCCTGCGCTACATCCATTCCAAGGTAAAATTCTCTGGAATAGCTGTAGTGAGGACACCAGATTGTTATCACAGTTTTATACTAGCAGCAATAGCTGATACTAATGAAATATGCTGCTTGCTTCTGAAGACAGTCTTGAACTACTTATGTGAGGCAGACTCTAAGAAAACACAGTACACAGAAAAGAAGTGTGTTTTATTTTACTTATATCAGTTAAGATTCAGTTTCCAGCTACTAGTTTATATTAGTTTTTTAGGTTTTGTTGGTTGAGGGGTTTTTTTGGTAAGTAGCAAGTCCTTCTCTTCTAGCACCATTTTGTGACATTTAGCATATCCACATTTGTTTAAAAGGGAATTAAATTCCTCTGTGCATTTCTTGCTGTCATTCCTACTTCAAAAATATTTTTAAATTAGACTAATGCTGTCATAAACTGCAGAATTAATTCACTGATATTACAGGATGGCCTTTCCTTATATACTGGAGATCAAAAGTGAATGTTGAAATTATTTTCAGATATGGAAAAAGGCAGAAATTGAGAGCAGATTTTCTGGAGTTAAAAGTTCAGTGAATTCAGTTAATCACTGTGAAATTTTATTTTCATTCTAGTTCTTTAACATAATCACAAAAAAACCACTTTATATTTTCAGGAAAACAGGAAGGGAACTTATTTATGATCAACTATTTCCAAGTTTAAGTAACCTGAGAAATAAAACTTAAATGTAACACATATTGAATTGCTTTCAGCATGCTTTTTTACTGCTGAAGTTCATAGATAGAACTTTATTTCTCCTTTCAGAAATAGCTGCATTTCTCTACTAATATAACTATTTTAATAAACAACTGTAACTCAAGGAAGATGTCAGTTAATCAGATGTGACTATATTGTCAACAGCCATCAGGCATAGATTAGGTCTCTGTAACAAAATTTACAAAAGCCCAAGATTTTCAATTCATTGCCATTACTAAAAGCTTTTTTAATCCATGGAAATATGGACATATGTAAGATTTGTACTCATAGGTGTGCCAAATGCATGTAGTTCAGTCTGAACATTTTACAGGCACTTATCTGTGGTTGTAAGACATATGTCAAAAGGACTGGCACGTAAAAAGTAACGTTGTACAATTGTTTCATCTGCACTTCCTTGTTGAAAACTCATAATAAATGTCAATAGTGCTACAGCCTACAGTCACACAGATTTAATAGTCCAGATAATGTCAATGAAGACATACTCATGAGGAAAAAAAAGGAAGAAAAAAAAAGGTCGCATTTAAAATTCCTTCAGTGCAAGACAAAATTTTAGAAAAAAAACCCTGTCTTCTGTAAAATGCCATTAAAGAGTACAGATATAGAGTGTAATACAGAAAGAGAAAAATACAATAAAGTGGGACTGCACCAGAATGAAAAGGAACAATTTAATAACGAGGTTTTTATCACACTTGCTCAGAGATTTTCTCCCTCTTTTGTTTTCAGTTCCATTAATGAAAACCTATAACTGAAAATGTATAATAAAGGTTAACATTGACATAATCCATGACAGCAACATAATTCTGAGTAGTGAAGGGAATTGTGTTCTCTGGGGAATGAGAGAAAATTGAGGAAACTGTAATATCTGACAAAGTTTAACTGGAAACATTTTTACTGAAGGGCAAGGATTCCCAAATTCCTTGCATTTGGTTACAAACATCTCCTTTCCTTTGAAATAGAAATCCCTGATCAAGGTGAAGTATAATAATCACTGTTAATCTGTAAATGGTCCCATATCCCCACCCCTGGAAGTGTTCAAGGCCAGGCTGGACAGGGCTTTGAGTAACCTGGCCTAGTGGAAGGTTCCCTACCCATGGCACTGGGGTTGAAATTAAATGATCTTCAAGGTCTTTTCCAAACCAAACCATTTTATGATTCTATGCTTTTTTTAGAGTCTATCGGGAATTTTTACCTCATCTTCTATATTTCCTTACTCTCCTTCTCTTTTGAGTAGAGTTTTCTAATAGAGAATTCAAGTTGCATCAAACTATTTGGCTTTTCCTAATGCATTTTGTTTTTTTAGGTTGGTTTTATTTTGACAGCCTGGAAGAAAATCTGGTCAGCTTATTGCAATTAACAGTCAAGTTCTGATTTATCTCTGATTCCAAATCTGAACCAAATATTCAAATGTTTTTCTTCTCAGTGCAGCATAAAAACCAAAAAGTGAGTGTACTCCAAGCCCCAAATATATTCAGCTGATCCTGGCTATATGTGATCCTCTTAGGGTATATCAGGAAGAATCAACAGATAAGACTTTATATATTACTTATATGGAAACTGATGATGATGCGTAATTGACAATTATGATCTTGAAATATACTTACATATCTACATGGAAGGTGGAATAGATGACCTCCTGAGGTCCTCCTTTCCCACCTTCCTATGATGTTACAAATTTTAATTTTTTTTTTATATAGGACCAGCAGAGATACTGTGTCACATTGCCAGCATTTGATTTCACTGAATGCTTTTTATTTACTTATTTCCAAAAATGCTTAGTACCTTACGGGACTGTACCTTCCATCTCAAAATAATACCAATAAAACTCCTTCAAAACACATCACCTTCCTTGATGACATTTTTCTCTCATTTATCAAGGAGAAGAGCAACATGTTCTGAGATCTGTGCAGTGAAAGAAGAAATTCTCTTTATTATAGCAGTCCCTTTTGTTTCCATTATTGAACTAGGATTCCCATCAGTTTACAGTGGAGTGTTTATTGTTTCACAGTTCAATCTAAAGTGTTATACTTCATACGAAACACTAAAGGGATGGAGAAAATTGCAGTCGGCAGAGGGATTTATTTTCTTCAATTTTCTTGACAGGATAGATCTTTTTTTTCTTCCATTCAGTAGGAATAGCAGAAGTATTCAAGTCCATTCATTAAAATTATCAAATATCACTAAAAAATGTAGGTAGCATCATGTTTTTTCTATTTGTGATTCAGTCATTGGATATTAATCGTTAATGGCATAAGACAGAATTTGGCGCTGTTTTCTGTCTATATACTTTTCTCTCATTCCACCTCTTTCCCTCCAGTAAACACATCCAAAATAGTCACTGTATTTTCACAGCCACTGGGGAGAAGTGATGGAAGGAAATGCCAAATCATGTCCTCATTGTGAACTTTTTAAAATATCCTTAATGCAGCAGTGATAGATACCATGAAATGCAGGTGTGGTGAAGTTTTGTATCACCTCCTCTCCATCAAGCTCAAAGATAGCTTTCTTGAGCTCCAGCTCTGGGAGAAGTTCATTCATCTTGTTCTTGAGTGGCAGGGTTAGGCTCCAGAAAGCTCATGGTGCAGGCATTGCAACTTCTACCTCTTTGTACAGCTACACTTCTGCTTAGTAGTGATCTAGTTCTGATTTTCTTGGAACCTGGAAAATCTGATATGCTGTCTTTGCATGTACACATATGACTACTCTAACGTAGGGTGTGTTGGACTGCTACTGAATCTATCAACACTGGTGCCATGTGATACCAGAAGCCAGGTGTTATCAAAAATTGAGTCTCTCCTTCAAAGAAAAAAAATAAAGCTTGTCCGTCCTATCAGAATGCACTTCTTGTAGGAGTGAAGATCCTCAGAACAGGTTATTGTGTAAATTCCAGTGAATGCAGGAATTTATACAAAATGACTGAAGCTTATTTCTTCAGACTGGCAGCACAAAAGGAAGGTTTGGAAGTTTCAGAAACATAGTCTTCTACATAAATAAAAAGATACTAAAAAAATATTTGCAGACATGGCACCATGAGCATATTTTCATTAACATGCAGAACACCTCAGCATCAAATATATCAGCATTGTTATCTAAAAGCTTGTACAATTCTCCTACTTACGGATGACTGATAAGAACAGTTCCAGTTTCCAATTAAATCAGTTACAAATCTCCTTCTAGTTTCAGTGGGATATGGATCATGTCCACAGTGCATCATGTCATGAAACTTTTATTGTAATTCCATACCCTTTGTTAAGTTCAAATATGTGATTTGCACAAGTTCAAGCTGCAGCAAAGTCTCCATTTTTGTCCCTCTAAAAACATTAACAAATACCTTTAGGTATCCAACAGGTGTTCTAAGCTGAGTAAAATCCTAGCTCTCCGTTTCATATGATAAAAACTACCAATACTCATGTTCAGGTCTCCTGAATATGAAACAAAAGTAAGTTACAAGTACCTCTGTAACTGCTGAGGCATCACTCAATTCTTACTTGCAACATCTGTAAAAAAATAAAAATAACTGAATCTGTGGAATAGAGGAAGAAAAAAAAAGATATAGCTCTCTCCTGAGAATGCAGAGAAAATACAACTACAAAATACACAAAAGATAAATGCTTATAAGGGTAAGGAACTGTATTGGAGGATAAAAGTCTTCCTGAGCTTCTAAAATACACAGCTGGTTGCACTGCAACTGTGCATGTAGAACAGATCTTTGTTTTCATTTATAAGATATCTCTATTACTATCAAATAGCTGTAATTAAGATATTACAACTAAATTTTTTCTTAAAAATGAGGATAAGGAACACTGCTCCTCTATGTCTTTTGTGAGTTCACCTTCCCATTACCTTGTGATTCCATAATAATATATAAAGTTATTACTTTATGTACTCTAGATGTACTCTAGAATCAAGAAATAGTCAAGGTAACATATCTTGTAGGATTTCCATGGTTATGGTAAAAATGTAGGAATTGTTTAGGCGTAAATTAATTAATTCAAGTCTCTGTCATCAATTAGAAAAAAACTTTCTCTGTGTTGTTAGTTTGCTCTCAAACAGAGATGGTTGAAAAATCCTTGGCGACAGAGCTTTGTTTCAAAAATCAGGTCTGTACAAAATGAAACTGACTAATTTTGACTGGATAAAATTTTAATCTGAGGAAAGTTAAAAAGAATCATTTAAGCTTTTTCTGGTTTGTTATTAAAATAGTGTGAGGATTTACAGAGTACAGTTGTTTGTCCCAAACACTGTTTCACCCACAGAAGGACTTTGCCACGAGATAAGCACAGAATGGAGTGACAGGATGCTGCTAACTCCAGGCCTGGCCCAGGCAAAGTCTGGCTGGCACATCCTGGGTAACACATCCGGAAAAAAATTCTCCTCTGGCAAACTGTGTAGGGAAGAAACTGCTCACATGCATATCACTGGGCAGACAAAGATCATCCCAAGTTATGGGACAGAGGGCACCTGCGACCATCAACCCATCACCAAACCACCTGCCCCCCCAGTATGACTCTGTGGGTAAGCCCCACACTAGAGGTAAGATAAACCTCGTACTATTGTCTGGGTGTTATTTCAGACTGAGAGGGACCTTAACAAAGCTCGGGGAGAAGAATGTATCGCTGGTAATGGACAGAAAGAATGCAGAATTTAAGAGCCACAAGGAAAGGTAATTCAGCAACTGTGCTGAAATCAGATTTTTTTGCTAAAATGTATAAATAAGGAAAAGTTTTGAATGACCTCAGGACCCTAACCACCAAGAAGCCCAGGGTGAAGAAAGACTAACAGGATACTGCTGGATCCATGGATTGTGGCTGTCTTCTGCTTGATCTCTCTCTTTCTCTCCTCCATCTTTTCTATTTCTTCCTCTCTCTCTACCTCAGATTCATTGTTAAATAAAATCTATATTATTGATGTCAGCATATTGTCTTGTTTTCACCTTAATTCCAGCAGAGGTATCTCTCACTATTCACGTCTTAACAAATACAGAACAACTCTGGTATGTTAACAATTACGTTTCATTTTTATTGCTTTGTTGCATTTCAGCGTCTACAGCAATGTACGACTTTTTTTTGTAACTATATGTGTATAATCTTATGCAGATTACATAAATACTATAATGTGGTCTGATACCAAACCAGAATAATGGACTTTATTGAAAGGCAAAAAAAATTTCAAAAGTTCTACACTGGAAAAAAGTTGCAGGAAAGTCTGCTAGGAACTTCATATCATATAAAAATGTCACATTCTTCCATTAAATAAAAATTCCAAATACCACCAGTCTTGGTAGAGCTTCCATAAAACTCATTATATGACCGAGTTAACAGCATGGTTTCTATTATTCTTTTAAATGCAAAATAATGCAAAGGATTTGACAAAATAAATATTGTGTTATTCTTGAATGAACTGACATGCTCTTAAGATACTAATAAGTGATATTACAAGCATAATGGAGAAAGCATAGGCATATGAGGAAGGATTAAGGCCCATAGAAAACACCATCACCAGTGGCTTTAAAATAACTGGTGAAGAGGCTTATTTTAAGCAATATAATCATTGAATTGTTAAGGCTGGAAAAGACCTGCAATTCTTGTAGCTTTTTCTGCTTTTAGTGAAAACAAGTACATTGGCTAAGAAAACAGAGCTGCGCTAGTAGGCAGCAGCAGCGTCACTTACTAGTATTGGTGCAGCTCTTCCATTGCCCTCTCCATTAAAAATCACAGCTTGAAAAAAATTTTAAGAGCTTCTTACAAATTAGGTTTCTACCTATGGAAGAAAGTTTGTATTTATGAATGCCTACTAACTGTTACACTGCATTAAGCGTGCTACTGACACTCAAGCGTAATTCATCCAACAGGAACCCCGTTCATATTCTCCAAGCCTGCTTCGGGGTGTGACTCAAAGCAGAGTTAAGGGGAATGATAAGGAGATTCAGTTAAAATGTGCACTCTATTTTTGAATTAAAATGCTGCTGTAGACACATCCTCAGCCTCTGGGACAGATACAATACAGACAAAACTCAGCAGTGATTTGCAAAGAAGTTAAGGGTATGGTCAGGTTTTTTGTCTTTCAGCATATACACAGGAAGAGTGACAGGGCTGCATAGCTCATAGAGAGGGGGAGTTAAGTTCAGATGCTACCAGAAGAAAGCATATCAGCTTTTCTGCATATCTAGCACCCGGTTCTGAGCATATAAAAAGCTTTCTATATTTCTTTCTGCTTGCCAAATCATTTATTGCCGAAATATGTTTCCGAGAGATCAACAGCTTTGAGCATGGTGAGATAAGGCATGACAATGACAGAATATCTGTCAGCAATTGATGAAGCAGTGAACTGGCTGAATTCCAGCAATTCTGGGATTTTAGGAATAGCCATGAGGTGTATCCATCATACACCACACCGACATGAGAGCATTTGCTCAGTTCCTTCTGCTGTCTAAACCAGACAGCTGTGGAATAAGGAAAAGCTTTAGGTTTATTTACGGCAAGTATATAAAATATTAAAAAGATTGGTTGTCTTAAGTAAAAAATAAATGATAGCATTATTTTCCTCATGGCAGATCTTAATCTTTTGTTGTTTTTATGCTGCCTGACTCGTTAAGATTTCAACAGTCCATATGAAAATTTAGTGTATGTTTTCTTTACAGAAATATCAACAGGTATTGAAAAGTTGCTAATCATACACTGAAAACTTTTATCAGAGGAGATGGGTAGTTTAATATGGATTTTTTTTCTGATCTGCAAAGAATGCATATTAACATTTTAAAATATGCACATTATTTCAAGTATGTTGTACAAATATCTTCTCAAAGACTGCACCATCTGGTAAAGACAACCATAACTTTCTTCTTTTTATTATAAATATATATGCATGCATGTAAGTAAAAAAAAAAAAGTAGCTATATACATATACATATTTTAGAGATTGCTCAATTGCTACAGTGAAAGAAGGATTTTCAAAAAAGTTTAAGAGAAAGCTAAAACAAATCTCTTCAGTTTATAGATAAGTCACTGGAGATGCTGATAAGAATGTGAATTATTCATAACCCAGAACTGCCAGAAGTTAACTCTAAATACCTGAAGGGATATCTACTCAAAGCAGATAGTTTTGGGGTGTGCACATTTCAGCATGACATTACCAAGAATCATATTTTTGAATGGTAAGTTGTCTATGATGCTATATTTGGTGTAGGAGAATCTGGAAGTGTTTCTCATGAAGAAAAAGTTTGACTAGAATAAAAGGGAAAAAGTGGTGCTTCTGTCACTTGCAGAGATGCAAGACCATGAAGACAGGCATAGAAAAGAAATAGTTGGAGGAGACTTCATAGTAAGATAGGCAGGATGATATAACAAGAGGTCATTATGCCAGTATAATTTTAATATCAATATCCAGCGATATACAAATCCTAGGTAATCCTACCATGGTTAACTATTTTATTACTCTTGCCATTTAAAATTTCATTTATTTCCTGAAAAAAACTTATAAAATATGGAAAAAACCCTCAAACCCACTTCTGTAATAAGGCATTAATAAAATGCCTTGAAAAATTAATTTAAAAAAACCCAACTGTCCCAAAGAGTATTTTTATAATTTTACTTATAATGTTTTGTTTTCTTGGTTCAGAATGGTTTTTTGTTTCAAACCCCATGTATAGTAAAGCACATTCTAAAAGATTAAGCTATAATATTTTCTATTAAAGTTGAAAGAAACATATAATGTATTGAAATCCTGATCATTTAAGTAATTTTATTTTTCTCCATGCATTTTGTTATGATTAATCATTTCAGGTTGTCACTTAAGTAGTTTCTTTAGTAGTCAATATTTTCAGAGGATAAGCATTTTTTTAATCTAGCTCAATATAGGTTTTAGTTTTATAGGGACCATCACCTCAAAGGATAAATTACAGTGTAGTAGGATTAAGGAGGCAAAGCTCCCAGAGGCACTACAACATAAACTGCTATGGTAGAAGGAGGCAAATGACAAAAAAAAGTCTGTTTTGCAGATGATGAAGTCATGGCAGTGGAAAAAAGTTATAGACACTTTTTCAGAAAGAGAGAAGCATGCCTGGGGTATTTAATATGCAAGGTGTTGCAAGTCTGACCTCTGAGGATGGCAGTGTTCACTTGCACAGAAATGAGAGAATCAGTCCATATTAGTGGACACAATGGAAATCCTTTCCTTCCCTACCACAGTCTCCTGCTGAGGTCAAAAGGAGAACAGTCTGATCAAAAGCTTAGCTCAATGTCAGCTCATTCCTGCTCTTAGTAAGTGTGCTTGTACTTCCTAATAATTCAAATGTCTGTTTAATTAGAGTATATGGTAAAATGTGTAATACTGCCCATTTCTTTCAACTTATTTGTCTATAGTCATCTCAGGATTGTGAAAATTTCTGTCTTTTTGGAGAAAAATCACAGCTTATCTTACTTATAAAACCAACTGTATTGCTTTATTCTGGTCAATAGAGTTATTCTAATTTGCATCAATGAGTATTTACATTTAAAAAAATCTTTTAACAAGAACTTCACCCAAGTAAGGTGGGTATTCATATCACCTAACTGCACACTTCTAACTCTATTCATTTATATCCTTGCAAGAAACCCTAGGCTCCCTTTCTAAAGAAGAGAAAAAAACCAGCCACTTTTTAGAACATAATCCATCTAGTCTGGCTTCAATAACTGCCTTAAAGTGAGATGGATGATGCTCTAGAAATATATGTAAGGCAAGTCTAGGGAAACTACCCTAGATGAAGACATCCACAGTGTACGTGTCTTCTTTTGTTAGATTTTCTACTTCGGTAGATACACAGCTATATAACAGAAATATTTGATATTCATATAGCAAAGAAGCTGTAGGATATTTACAAAAAGACAAAAATAAACAGCTTATCTTTCTTACAAGTGTTGGACAAAACAGAAGTGCTATGGGGAGAAATCAATGCCACTTTCAAACAAAGTAAACGAGTTTTGAGTTCATCTGCTTATCACTTGAGCTTTATATTTCAATCTCATGCAATAAAGAGCCAGAACTAAACGGCCTTTTAGTTTAGGACTTGTCTTGCCTTCAATTTTGTATTATTTTATCATCATAGATGGCATTTGCAAATGTAAGGCGCATGGGTTGTGTTGTACGAAACCTTTGTAAGGCTGCTGCTTCCCTATAAGGTATAGAGAAAACAATGTATTTATTTTTTGTATCACTTATTTACAATGCCAAAGTTCACTCCCATGTCTCAGTGATTATGCCAGGTGTAACCAAAATCTAACATATTTAACTCCAGCTCCTTCTGCAAGAGAAGCGCTTATGTTTTGTTCCAGTGCTTATTCCTTTAGAATGGTCACTTCTGTGGAAAATAGTATTGATGTTTTGCCTAGATATGGTGCAAAAGTTAACAAGTAAACATACTGTCCCATTTCTTACTGCAATAAGTTGTGTCCTATTAAAATTTAAATTAAATTTAAAAGTTTAAAGCCTCATCTGAGAATAATGAAGTAGGGTGAAATTATACAGCATTCCTAAAAAGAAAATTTAAAATTAAAAAAAGAAAGCAAACAAATCATCTTTCTGATGTACATATGCAGTATCCACCCATATCTTTGCTGGCTTGTCTAGCCATGTTTCTGTTTGAGACTTTGTAATTCATCATAATGGATGAACATACCCACGTGATTTAAAGAAGTCTACAAAGGCAGCATTTTCAGATTTGTTCTACTTTATTGTAAGAATGAAACTAAATGGTAAAAAGCATCAAAAGGATCATTTTTCAGAAACGTAAAGTAACAGTAAATAATAGATTACAAGAGACTACATTGTTGCTATTGACTGGCTTTGATTGTCATCTTTGTAAGTTTATGCACCAAGAAAATAACTGTTTGAAGAATTCTTACTGGAGCAATGTATATTAGGAGCATAGTTAAAGTTATATCATCACCTTTTTGCTCCACACATTGAATCTCATACCATTTCTTAACAGGGTATCCTTAAGTGCACCATATATAAATAGCGATAAAATAATAAAGATTATATTACTGTTGTAGCTACAACTATAAAAATAAACAGTAATTGCACTTCTTAATTATAATCTGATGCATCAAAAGCTATATGTATTCCTTCCATACAAAGTAATGCAATTTCTCTGCAGACATATTCATGAATTTTAACAGTAGATTTAGCAATAGTGAGGAACATTAACACGAATGAGTTTAATTTGTTTTTCTTTTATTTGATTTTTCAGATTTTTTGTATATTCTATAATACATTTCTTCAGTAGTGCCTTTGTCCCACTGCTCTTTCTTATTCATTAAAGAAAGGTAGACGTGGAAAATGTTGCTGTCTAATTGTTACCAAAATTTATTTTAATTTTCTTCAGTAGAGTTGCATTGGTTTTCATCAGATAAAGACCTGCCCATAGAATGAGACAGTTGCACTGTAACACAAAAAAGCACTTATCTTGAGAGTGTAACTTAAAATATTTTTGAATCTGGTGTCCTAACATAGTATTTCCTCAGTATAATAGACAAAGTAAAATCAAATCTGATCTTGTTTGTAAATAAAGGTATATTATGTCGGAGTAGCTTGGTCCATTCTATCTGTTCTGTGATCATGCCCTGGCTCTGGCTAGGATGGGATTAATTTTTCTGCAGAAGGCAGAAGGGGACATGTCCAGGGCCTGGATGTTATCCTATACCACCTCATGTCATTGCCAGGGGTGGTAGGAAGGGACTCTCTCTGTCCCTTCCGGGGAGATGGGTTCCTTCCAGTTCATAAAACACGGTAGATGGAATGGCCCAGTATTTGTTTATTGTCAGGGGCTTCTTGTTATTAATATTGCTGCTGTTACTGTTTGTTTGTTTACCTTATTGCTGTTTCCAGTAAATTTTTCTTATCTCAACCTGTAATCTTTGCTTTTTGTGGCTCCAGTTGGAGGAGCAGGAAGGGAGAGCAGCACATGGCTTTTTTAGTAGGTGTATTGAATTGGAGAATACCATTCTTAAACCATGACAAATAGATAAACAGAGGTTCCATGATAATCCACATCAGATGCTCAAAATTTACAATGAGTCCAAGAGAACATTTTGAAATAGTATTTCTTTTTTTTTAGCAATGACTGAATATAAATAAAAGGAGGAGTTTGAATTCAAAAGTTTGGATAAAAAGACAGAATAGAGATCATTAGGACAAAATTACCTGCAAAGCAGAAAATACCACAAACAAGCACAATGATCTGAGGCTTTAATGAGAGGTCAAAGCCTGGAGGTATCAGTCATTTAGGTATTTTCAAAGAATATCATGAAAGAAATGTCTGCAAAGACACAGCCTAGTCCAACACACATAAGCCTAATATCCTGTTGTGGGAAAAAAATGGATAAAGGTTAAACATACTGAGTTCTCAAATCCCAGATCCTGAACAAGACAAAATAGAATTTTCAAAGACCTATTAGCATTTCAGACATACTCTTTTTTCAAATATTTTTTGTAAAATTAGCTTACTTACAAAACAAATAGAAAAAGTCTTTTCACATTTATCAGTTCATATAGTGGTGACACTATGCTGCTGAATGCACACTAGTTGTTCTTCTAAATGGAATTAATAATTGTTTAAAAGAGAAGTCTTACTTTAATTAGGAAGTGATTCATACGGCCTCATTGCACAAGATGTCTCACAGAACATATTTTTGGAAAAAAATAACTTTGCATTTTGCTGTGTACTCAATCAGGAAAATCACATCACATGCTTAATATATGTCAGGAAAAAAACCCTAATTTATTTATTTATTTTAGGAATACTTCAAGTTTGTTGGGTTTTGTTCCCCCATAGGCTTGCACCATTCGCTTCTGTTGAAAATGAGGATAAGCAAGATACTGGGATTTCCTTCTACACCTACATGACTTTGACTCTAAATTCCATTTTCAAGAATGAAAAGATACTTTTTCAGATTACTGTAAGGTAATAAATAATTGCATTTCAGCTACTCGATGTTATTTTCCAAGTGCCTTTCCTCTCCTACAGCATCCCATACAATATGTGAGGTAATGTGATGTAGCTTACCTTGATAAAAGAGCAATGACACTGAACTTTTAATGGGCAATACAAATCATATTTCCGTGGAAACCTGCTGTGAAACACATCATGTATAATAACTACTTACTGTCTGGGAACTACTTATTTGTCAGAACTGTTAGGTTCTTAAATGCCCACAACCCATGACCATTTTAAACTACCTACAGTAAAATTTACCAAATATAAATAATAAATCTAGCAAGTCTAGGTCTATTATCTATTTTTTTCAACAGATGAAGAAGTTAAAAGCCTGTCTCTTCCTTACTTCAATGAAATATGACAAATAAAGGGAAATAAAAGCAACAGACTCCAATTAATCACTAATACACCAAGGGGCTGTTGCAAGAGATCTTAAACCCATAAGAAGCAACATTTCTGTTATTGTAAGGTAGATATGAATGTAGTTCTAGATTTAAAGAGTTTGAGTTTTTACTATGTCAAACGTGTAGAGGGGAATAGAACAAAATGAGTTCTAGAGATGGCTAAGCACACCCCAGAGGTTGGCTCCTGCTGTAGGAAGCTGTCACTAGATTTTAAAAAAAACAACCCAACTTAAAAAGAAAGAGTCCAAAAGAGCTTCTGTGTTTGGCACACACAATATGGATTTATCCATCCTGAATAAGAATAATTGAAACTCATGCTCTGAACCATGTGTGCATCCTGATTCATGCAGTCCTTACAGCTAATGAACCTCAGCTTGAAAAAAACAAACCTATGCACGTGATAAGTGACTATTTCTATAAATCAATTTAGAATCCTATTAAAATTTTTACTGACTTGATAAATCTGTCCCTCAGAAGCCCCTGTCCCACTGAAACTCATTCAACATTTTCAGTGAGCTTCTTGTAACAGGTGCCAGGGGCTGAGTTAAATAGCTTCTGATGTTGAATACCTACATTCAAATCTAAATAGCAAGTCTTTGTTAAGGGGAACAAAGACAATTGTCTTTGCAATTTAAGCTTCAAGCACTCAGATAAGTAAATTACTTCTTCGGAAAACAAACAGACAAAAAGTTCTCCTGGAAAGGCTGCATGTGTCCATATTGACTTTTACACTAGTTTATCGCTGAGATAAACTGATGACATTTTTCGTGTTCAAATACAAGCAAAACTTGCAAGTGAGTTCAAAAAATTCTTAAATAAATAATCAATGAAGATTCTCACTGTATTGCAACACTGATTGAAAGGAGAAGTGGAGATAACAGTAAAATCCCGTGCAAAGCAACTGGGTGAATATTGAGAAATGTAAAAAGGGAGGGATCATCAATAAGAGCAATGCAACAACATCTAACTGAAGCATGACACAAGAAAATATTAAAATGGAAAGTCTTTTATAGCCAGTGGGTCTTTAAACCCAAATACTGAAACTGAAAGGTGAAAATCTGAGGGCAGCAAGAGCTCCAACTCAGAAATTGCAACTGAAAAGAGACAACCCAGAGGCAACATTCGTTCAAACCCTGATGATCAGTCTGAAAGAATAGAGCCTGAGGGCAAAAAACATTCAGACCCTCGCAGTAAATTTGAAAGGAGAGAGCTTTAGGGCAGGAATTGCACAGGCCTTAGCAATGAGCTGGGATGGAGAGATCTTCAGGACAGCCCCCAGTCAGGACCTAGGACTGGAAAAGTAAGGATTTAGCTGGGGACTATGTGCATTCCAGAGTCTCTGATAATGACCTTCACTGAACCTCTGTTATATTCTGGCCATTACCAAATACTCAATCTAAATTAACCCATGCACTGCATACTAAAGGAGTAGAGTTAAGAGAAAAACCAGGAGAGGCATCACAGCTAGTCCAAGACTGAAGCTGCATCCTTCAGTGTGCAAATCCAAGCTATCAAGTAACATTAACAAAGCTGACTGGTCAAAGAGCTTGCCTAATGTGCACCTTGTCTCATCAAATGGCATTATCATTTTTTCAAGATATTCGAAACTCTAAAGTAAAATTTAACAAAGGTGACTTTCTTTACACAGTACATGGGCTATATAACTTTGTTTGCTTTACTTTGTCTTACTAGTACATACTATGTGGTGATCTATGCTCAGAAATTTAAAGAGAAAAAAACATAAATAAAATATTAACCAGTAATACGGAAAAGAGTTTTGTAAAGCTGTAGTTTTGTAAAGGGAAAAATCCTTACTTAGCAAATCTTTTCAAGTATTCTGCCTTTCTAAAAAATAATGAAAACCTATACAGGAAACTTTTCAGGATCATACACAAACTGCCTAAGTTAGATATCCTGATATATAAAAGAGAGATGTTTCTTCCCCATTGCACAATCCTGACTTCCTAAATCAGGATTCTAAAATTCATAGATAAGGCAGCTAAATGAAAGAAGCACCCCACAGGTCTCCAGAGGGCAGCTCAGAACCCCAATAGTGGGCAGATGCTCGAAAGACAGTTTAAGAAAGCAGCTTTTAGAGTTGTGCTCCCTGGAATTCCTCTGTGTTCAGCCAATTAGCATCTAATGTCGTAAACACCCCCTGGTAGCTGCTGATAACCAAGGCATAAGCTCTGGAATAACCCTGAAGAATTGAAAAATGGAGTATCTCTTTAAATGCATCATAACTTTCCATGCGTATATCCTTCTAAGACACACTGAATCAGGTTTCAATTGCTTTGGTGTTTTCTTTCTTTCCTTTCTTAAAAAGTACCCTCAATTAAAAGCATGTCCACTTTTCAGAGGCCAATTGCAACAGTTTTTAAGCTATACATGGGTTTGTCATACTATTTCAACCTTTCAAACATGTGCTGAATATGCTATTTCTTCATAGGAAGTAATAAGCTTTCAAACCTTTATCTCTACTCTCATTATCCTCAAACTATTTCAGGTTTTAATTTAGAAACTGAATGACTTGTAGATTCTTCCCATGACCACAGATTCTTTCTTCCTTTAATGAGGTAGAAGTTGATGCCTCTTAATAGGAATGTCTGACTTTTCTGCTTCACAGCAATTCTTATATATTCAAGAATTATGGAAGTAATCACGTTCTGTAGGAATATATCCCACTACAGCGAGTGATATGGTTCTCAGATTTCCAATTTACGTGTTTTAAATTAATGGCTGTTTACTCTGCTGTATAATAAAAAGGGTAGTTATCACTGGAGCTAATTCATTACATAGTACTTTTTTTCTGAGATTCACAGTCTTTCCATGTACAGGACACAAAGTAAGCAATTACTATAAGCATATATCTGTCAAGATGTAAGGTAACATTTAGATTACCTAAGTCACTTTTTGCCAAGACTCATCACCATGCCATTTAAAAGACTTTAAAAGAATATATTTGTCATCCAAAATTGATTAGGAAAAAATCAAATTGGGAGAAACTGAGGACAAGAGCTTTAAGCACCAACAATCTAATTTTTAACATAATGTAGGTTTCATTCACTACTGGTTTAATTTATACCATTTGTTCAGAACTGCCTTCAGCATTTAAGGGAAAATAAGACTGAATGATATTGCCTGCTCTGTAACATAGCAGTCAATAAATATCCTTGAACATACATTTCATCAATTCTCCTTCTTAGTACAGGAAAAAATTGAGTATCTTTATTCTTCAGAAAAGTTAAAATCTGCTTTTTATTCTTTGGAGTCTTACCACATCAGCTGTAAGCAGAACAGGCAATGCAAAAAACCTACCAGAGAAAGAAAATCCAACTAGGAAGGGAACCATCCTCTACCTGGTGTTTTTTCAGGTATGCTCTGATTTAAGGGGAGAGGGATAGCAGGGACTGTTTAGAAACATTGGGCTAAACATTTGAAATAGAAAAAGATTCCCAGTTGAAGATGCCTATGATTGCCTAGGATGCGTAGACAGTACTTTAAACAACAAAACCTAAATATAGGCAAAAAAGAGACGTTCTTCAAATGTTATTTGCTTTGTTGTTTTTTTTTTTTAATCAACATTTGCAGTGATTAAATATGCATAAATACTACAGCTAGACTATAGGAAAAAATATTAGAGCTTTTGAAGGGAAACTACCAGTATTGAACAATTGGTAGTATTCATTTTTTCCATGTGTATATAGCTGCAATGCTGAAAGAGCAGCAGAAGTGGAAAACATAGACAAAGACTTCTGAATTACAAAACTTTCAGCATTCTTCAAAACTGTTGGCAGTGCTCACCTTTATAGTATTTAGGTCAGTTGAAGTCAGTGTGGTTTTGTTGCACGGCTTGTGATGGAAGAAGGGTTTAATATAGTTAGGAGGCTTTTTGCATACTATACATGTGTTTTCTTACAGATTTCTTTGATTGATTCTCTCAATTGCTACTCTCAATTTGAATTAAGCTACAGAAATCACTGAGTTTTATAAGGAAAAAGTAATTAATTAATTCCTGAGTGTATGTGTATTTTTATCTTTAAGAATTCTCTGTTGCTGAACTCTTAGAAATATTTCTCTATTAAGATAAGTTTTGTTATATATTTTAAGCATGATTATTTTGATGCTTTTGGTGTAAGTTATGTGATCATCTCTCCTCTTAAATGCAAATAATGAATGTTCTATATAAATGGAACAGTCTGAAAGGTAAATTTTACTAAAACTCTTAGTAACTAGAAAGGCGCTGGAACATTATGGAATTATTGAAAATAGCTGATTATTATTTAACAAAGGAAAAAAATGTTTCTGAGCATGACCAACTTTATGTTCACTCACTAAAGAAGTCGATCTACTAAAAGACTTCAAAGCTTTAGTATTACTGTTTGAGAAATGTGATGCTTACTCCTTCAGTCAACAAAGCAAAATAATAAAACTTAAATCCTTAATTGTGATGCAAAATATTTTCAAGATGCAATAACTCATATCTCAGTTCAAAATCTGAGAAAATGTAGTTGAAATTGTGATTTATTTGAAGAAATAAGAGATGTTATAAAGTTGCAAAGACAGTGTGTGGTGGTCAACACTATGCGAGATTCAACATTAGTCAAAGACTTACTCCACATGATTGTTCAGACACTGAATTAGGCTTTTGTCCAAATATCAGAGCCATAGTCATGATTCTGAAATCCAGATCTAGCTAATAGATCTGAATACATATGACTGCAATAGAAATGATATATGCAGAACTCATTGCAGCATCTGGTCCCTCTTGTAGTTTAGGTCATCCTCCATTCAATCTCTGAACCAGTATAAACAGTATGGCATCTTAGGGAGTACAAGGTGTAGCTGTGCATTGACTGTAAAATGCTTTGGGCAAAATGAAAGACTTGAAGAGGGTTAGTCTGGAAATTACGTTCCATGCATGATTTTATATGCTACTGAATTATACATATGGCAGTTCATTCCCGTGTCATCCATGAGCCTGTCACTGTAAGCAAAAATAAAGAGTAGGTTTTTACATGTGTATGTAAACTAAACTACTATGTGTATATGTATGTATATACACACAATTCAAACCTGTACAGAACTTCTTCTTAAATACACCTTTTAAAAATCTAAATCTGAAATTTTAAATACAATGCTGATTTCATTCAACTCCATACGTCAAGTAAATTGGGAATCAAGATCTGCTATTTGAGTACTTAAAGGTGATACTTCCTTTTCCTAAACCTTTTAATTTACTTTTAAGTAATAAGTCACTGGGTGCTAATTAGTGAAACCTAAAGAAAATATTTTTAATATAAAAAAAAATGTTTTCACTCCATTTAGTAAGACATGAAATTTTCATCTGCCTTTTGTTTGCTTACAGGAGTACTTTCTCTGCCAATATCTCAGAACATATGAAATTTCTGTTCAGAAGATTTTTACTGTTCAAGTAATCACTTGAAAATGTAAAATACAAAATCAAATATAACAGGAGAGAAAAAAAAAATCAGTCATATTTTCATTTCAAATAGTGATATCAACCCTTTGGAGTCAACACAGAAATCCATGAAATAAAATTTTAAAAGAAATACAGTGAACAACATATTGAAAAAAGTTTTATACCTTTAACCAGAACATTCTTTTCTTTTGTCAAACACTTTTTACTGCTTTTGAGAAAATTGATCTGTAAACAAAATACTGCACTGCCTTGACAAACAAAGCAACACTCGACATGAATTCATGGATAGAAAGCAGTGTTACTGCCAATTTTAAAAATGTAGCACATGCTAATATTTTGAATTAAAGCCTAATTAGCACATTGGGAGTGCTTCTACTGAGTTCAGTGAGCCCATGGTGTCCATCTCAGTGTACATCCCACTAGGCTTGTCAGAGAAAGCAGGCGCTGTGACTCTACCTGCATTTAAACATCACCAGCACAGGCTCAGTAATACAAACTTTCCTCTAGATGTAGTCACTGGAGATTTTAAAGATGGATAACTATCATATCTGTTTCACAGACAGTGAGGCTAAGGCTCAGAGGCTTTACAATTCCCACAGCAACTGCCTTGTAGACTGTATCTCTCCTTGGTCAGTGTAGAGTGTTCCATCTTCCCTGGCTATAGCATTTCCACAGTAACACTGGAAAATTAACAAATTTTTAAAAGCTCTCTATTTGAGAATACAAGGAACAGCAGCAGAATTCCTAAAAAGTATTTATTCTGACCTTAGAGCAAAGCATTTCATGTATTTTTCTCTGTTAGCAAAACCTCCTTGGATACAAGGATGAATAGTGAAAAGTCCTGTGCAATTACTTTCCACAGATAATAGAATCATAAAATTGATTATGTTGGAAAAGACCCTAAGATCCTCAAGTCCAACCATTATCCCAGCACTGCCAAGTCCATCACTAAATCATGTTCCTGAGAACCACATCTACAAGTCTTTTAAATGACTCCAGGGATGGTGACTCAACTACTTCCCTGGGTAGCCTGGTTCAATGCTTGATAATCCTTTTAGGGAAGAAATTTTTCCTAATATCCAATCTAAATATACCCTGGTGCCACTTGAAGCCTTTTCCTCTTGTCCTACCACTTGCTACCTGAGAGACGGGACCGACCCCCACCTGGCTACAGCCTGCTTTCAGGCAGTTGTAGAGATAAGGTGCCCCTGAGCCTCATTTTCTCCAGGCTAAGCACCCCCAGCTCCCTCAGTCACTCCTCATAGGATTTCTGTTCCAGACCCTTCCCCAGCTCCGTTGCCCTTCTCTGGACACACTCCAGCCCCTCAATGTCTTTTTTGCAGTGAGGGGCCCAGAACTGAACACAGGATTTGAGGCGGGGCCTCCCCAGTGCTGAATACAGGGGGACAGTCCCTGCCCTGGTCCTGCTGGCCACACATCTGCTGATCCAGTCCAGGATGCCATTGGCCTTCTCGGCCACCGGGTGACGCACTGGCTCATGTTCAGCTGCTGTTGACCAGCATCTCCAGGTCCCCTTCCACTGGGCAGCTTCCCAAACCCTGCTCCTGGCCTGCAGTGCTGCCTAGGGTTGCTGTGACCCAAGTGCAGGACCCAGCAGCTGGCCTTGCTGAACCTCATACAGTTGGCTTCAGTCCATCAATCCAGCCTGTCCAGATCCCTTGGTAGAAGCTCCATGTCCTCCAGAAGATCAACAGTTCCACTTCCATCTGCAAACTGAGGGTGCACTCTATCTCCTCATTCAAGTTGTTGATAGAGACATTAAACAGGGTTGGCTCCAATACTGAGCCCTGGGAAACATCAGTTGTGGCCTGCCCCCAGCTGGGTGCAACTCCAGTCACCACCACTCTGAGCCTGGCTGTCCAGCCAGTTTTTTACCCAACAAAGAGTATACCTGTCCAAGCCATGAGCAGCCAGTTTCTTGAGGAGAACACTGTGGGAAATGGTGTCAAAGGCTTTATTAAAGTCCAGGTAGACAATAACCAGAGCCTTCCCTTCATCTGCTAAGCAGGTCACCTCATCGTAGAGGGAGATCAGGTTGGTCAAGCAGGACCTGCCTTTCACAAACCTATGCTGGCTGGGCCTTGATCCTCTGTTTGTCCTGTATGTTCTATGTGATTGCACTCAAGATGATCTCCTCCATGTTGTTCCCCACATCCAAGGTCAGACTGACAGGGCTATAGGTCCTCAAATCCTCCTTCTGCCATTCTTGTAGATGGGCGTCATACTGGCTAGCCTGCACTCACCTGGGACCTCCCCAGTTAGCCAGGGCTGCTGAGAAATGATCTGCTATGTAAGTATAAATTGCCCTCCTAATTAATTAATAATTAACATAAAGAATGAGATCTTTCTGAAGGTGGGATCAAATAAGTGGGTTGATGGAGACAGCTGCAAGGCACATACAGATGCTGGGGATTACTATTTGTGTATGAAATGTTAAAGGGAAACACCAACAGAAAAAAAATGAAAACAAGACATCTAGAATGGACTGCATTTCTTTGAAAATTACTATAGGTGATGTGCTGAAATATGAAAACTGGCATAGTAATTGCCTACATTTGGGTAAGTAAATATTTCCCTGATCCTCCCCAGAGTAATTGACCATTAGCTTTCCTTCAGTATCTTTCCTGCCTGTACTTTAAAAATAAAATTTAGAGGAAGGACACATGCTGGGACATAGCATCCCCTCTCATGCTGTAGGTCAAATAAAATACTGTAGTAAAGATGTAATAAATTAAGTTAGATTTTCAGAAGTGTATTATTTTATGCTGTATCAGCTAATCCTATTTAAAACATAAAGCAGAAAGACATCATCTGCCACTGAAGGAAGACAAAGGGAGCCACTGGCAGCTTAGCCTTTTTGAAAACCACTTATATTCAGTATCTGAATTTAGGTTTTGGAGCCTAGCTATACATTCTCACCAAATACCCTTAAACCTCTCAGAATTCTCTTTTTTTTTTTTTTTAATAAAGTTATCCCAAGTAAATTCAATAAAAAAATACATGCCTCCCATTTCCTGCAACAATTTATATAATTTACCTTAATGTTGCCATATGATTTGTAACAAATGGATATTATTACTTTGTTTGCTGTCCTTTCCTCATCACAATAATTGTGCAAAGTGTGGTGCTGTGTCCCATGGTCTGCCTAGAGATTTTGTGATGTCAGTGCTGAAGCTAAATCTTTGAAACCACCTACCCAACACAAGGGCATATGCAAACAAGCCTTCTGTCACTCCACAGGCCTCTTGCCTTTTCCCACAGCTCTCTGACAGCACCATTATTAGAGAAACCCCATCCACTTTCCTGCCCAGTCCAAGTTCCTCCTTCCCTCCCACCCCAACATTTCACTGTGCATGTGCACATTAACGAAAAAGGCCTTTAACCTTGATTCAAGGGTAGGGCCGTTGTAATTTTCTCTCCTTCTTCCCTGAAACATAATGTCAGTCATTTCTGAGCAAAATTCCAAGGGGAATGTTTTCACACTGCTGTAAAGAACGACTAAATCTCCCAAATCAAATAGTATTACTCAGTGAGTAACTCAGTTAGTGTACTTCATATTTAAAGACTCATTTATTGCTGTTACTCCTGCTGAGCATCTTTCTTCTTAATCCAAAACTGCAAGTCTCTTTGCAGTCCAATCCATTTACTGTGGAATCAGTGCACAGTGAATGTACCCAGCACCTCATAAAAATAATGTCATGTCCAGCAAGATGTGGTGTTTTATGCCAGTCCAACTCCGGGCAGTGCTTCTGTTGATTTATAGGATATTTTTTTAGCATTCAGAAATGGCAGAGAGAATGCTAAAGTAGAGTGTTTGCAAATTAAATGGAAAAACATAAGGAACACTCATCTTCTCTTGAAAAGTTCTTGTGTGTAAGGAAATGAAAATTTGCGTGAATTTGTATTCAAAGGAAATGACTGGGCAGAGGATAATATCCCTACATGAATTTTAAAACTTTCAGACACTTCAGAAACAAACATTTCTAACGGTTTTAATAAAATTGTTTTGTAGGTAATGCACTGTGTTTGACTCTTCCTCAAAGTACCTGCTTCATAATGCTCAATCGTGACATTAGAAAAATAATTAAAATCTGTTAAATTCATAATACTCCATCGTTCTGTGTAATGCAACATTCAGTGCTAAAAAGCAGCTATTGAATGACACTTCCAGTGAATGGAGCCAGAATGTCTGGTCATTAGATGATAGCAGCAATATTTTAGGTAGTAAGCAGATGTCAAATGAATTCATCAATACAAATAAAAATCTGCTTAACAGGATCTAAACTCCATCTTTTAAAGCATCAGTAATTTAATTATGCTTTCCATACACAAAGGACAAACTTATATTTTTTACTGGAAATTACTTTTGCTTTGGAGTGCTAAAATAGTAAAACAAGGAAGGAAGGAAAACAAATATTCAGGAAAGTCTCCAAAGGAAGCACAGTTCCTCTTTCATTTGGGATGAGTTGCAGAACCCTTCCATAACACATTTTTCATCATCTTCTGGACCACCAGGACACAGAACATGACACTGCTACAATGACACCCAGTACAAACACACATACAACCCATTTCCCTGTTGATAGTTCTCTTAAATGAAAATGTTGGATGGCATAAACTAGTATATATATACATAAAATATAAAAACTATTTATATACATAATTGAAGGAATATAAAGTAATTAGATTACACTGTTGCCTTTTCCAGGTTGTTGCTTTTTTCACTCTCATCCTTCCTTTTTAAATGATGCCTTCCCAGAAATTAAAATAGAATGAAAGCTCATGGGTTTGTTTGAATCTGCATAATACCATTCCATATGCTCTGCTTTATCTTTGGCCTTCAGTAACAATTAGGCAAAACATAGCTTTTAATTTGGAGGGCCAGTTTTTTAAGAAGAATAGAGTCCTGGATTACACAGAATAGAATTCAACAGAATTCAGACCATGTAGTCTGAAATACCATACACAATTCCCTTGTACTTCTGTCATAAAAAATGCCTTCTAATCCTTTTGTCTTCTCGTAGTGGTTCTCCTGACATGCATTCCAATCTGTTTGGGCTTTTGACTATGGTGACAGCTTTCATCAACGTTCTTCCTGGGGCAGAATCCTACAAAAGGATTCAGCAAAACAAACAAAATTACTATCTCTGTATATATTAAATTTTCTACCCACTACTCATGTATTTTCTCTGTATTGTCCTACAAATATCCTTCTTTTTGATGCTCTTTGATGTGAATTGTTCTCTGCCAGGAAAAATATCTACACAGTGACCAATTTTGCCCTATCCTTTCACAGAACTGGGAGGGCTTTTCCCTTGACTCTCCAATACTCTCAATGGGACTAGTCAGAAATTTTCAGATAAAATTGAACAGATTTTTTTCCTTTTTTTTTTTTTCTCTCTGCCCTCTGGACTCACCTTGCTATAATAATATGCTGGCCTACTTCTTTCTGTTTAACATACTTTTAATAGTTTCATCATAGTCAAATAATTCTTGATATCAAGCCTATCATTAAGGTAATAAAATTCTCTTTGGCTCATCTGTAATTATACTTCTTCTGCCTTTTTCTTGTCTACCACTCTTCAGACAATTTAAATATCACCTGCATGATCCAGTTCATAATTTACATTTGCTTGAGGCTGTACCAGATGACCGACTGTGGTACCTTCCAACCTTGCAATTCTGTGATAGGTAAGATCATATAAATTTCATAAGTTTGAGCTTCCTGATATAGTTAGAATTTATTACAAAAGCCTGAACAAATTGCCCATTGTGTAAGGGGGACAGACTGTAAGCAAAAGGGGATGCTTCTAGATGTAGCTTTCCAGTTATGACTGTGCTACCCACAATCACACTTTACAACACAGGGTAGGCAGGCTGGCTAGGGATGAGGCGATCTGCAAGAGGCTAATTTGTTGGATGTACGGACTTCAGTTCACATCTTTCTTTTTTAGTTCTAAAGTGAATGAAACAGGAATTGGAGATAAACTAAATCAAACCTTGTGAGGCCATAGAAACTTAAGGTTCGGGTTGGAGTGCTTGGATCTACTGCTGGCTGTTTCATTATTCTCGGTTTTGCAGATACCTTTCCGGCAGTGGAATGGAAGACTCCCTCTCAGTAATTCAGTTCTTAGGAGCAATGAAGCTTCCTCCAACATTCAGATGAAAGCTTCCTCTGTCTCCATTCAGCAGCAAGCAGCTGATTCCTTCCTCCACAATCAGGGACTACTAACCATGCTATGGCAATGTACCTGTGCATTTGCCTGTTCCCTGGCTCCTCATGAAACTGAACCCCTGACTCAACTTGGGGAATGGCTCAAACTACAGATAGTCCAGTAATGAAATTTATCCTCTTGACTTTCAACAGAATGAGTGTTGTACTTTTATTTAAAAAAAACTTAACTCTCTAAAGAAGAGATTCAGTGACATGCATTGTTAATGACTGGGTCAAACTGTGGTGGCCTCAGTGGGATATAGGGCTTGTCCTGGTCATCACTGCTTGCCTTTGGCATGCTCTAGGCATCTGCATGCTGAACATACAGATTTTAATTGGCTTCTTTCTGGTGTCTAACTCTTCTCCTATTCTACAGTGAGTCTCAGTGATAGAAAAGGTTTCAAGATCCTATTCTAGTAGCCAGAAGTGCTGATAATGATATATGATACCTTTAATAGCCTTACTAATTAGTCTATTCTTCCATAGGTTCATGTTCCAGTGTAGATAACATAGAGCATGTAAGGAAAAATGGTAATATAAAAAGATGCTTCATGTCCTACTTTGTCATACTCATAGCCTAGACTTTCTCTGGAGCAGTTATCCTCCGAATTTTCAAATCAATTTTTAATTTTCACATAGAGAATTACTAAAAAAAAAGTAGCACTTTAAAAGTTGCATCAATTATATGCTCCCCTATTTTTTTATTCGTGTTGATTTCTGAAATGACTATGCTAGGAGAATGAAGGATGTGCTAATGAAACTCACAATCACATTTTAGTGACTGTGTCTACAGTTAACAGCTGGCTGGTACCAACTGAGGCTTGCATCGCTTTTCGTATTGCCAGAAGCCTTTGAATATTAAAAGCTGGTCTTTAGAAAAATTCTTTTCCTCCTGCAACTGAGTCCAGACTTGCCATTGTCCATTTGAAAAATGGACAAAGTGCCCACAGTTTTTTACATGCTCCACATGTATTGCAATTACTACAGTTCCTCTACATGGCTCTTGTTGACAAGTAGATGTTGGCCTTAACTATTCAGAGCTACTGGCTTATGCACAATGATTCAGAAAATTCCCTAGCACACATCACTGAAATTCATTGCTGCATGCAGAAGCGTGCATGGGTGTGAACATATGTGGGTGTGTGTAAATAAATCCCTTTAAGGCCCCTGTAGTGACCCTGTAGCTGATGCTATGAAGCAGGAAATCCAATTATATCTCACTTAGCATGCTTAACTAAAAGTGTTATTATTGGTCATAAAATTATCCAGCCCTTTCAAAAATCAAATCTATGAACTATGTGACTGTACTCCTCAGGCTGACTTCGTGCTGTGTGAGGAAGTGCTTCCTTTAATTTGTTTTAACTCTGCCTGCATTATTGAAGGTGGCACTTTGGTGTGAGAGAAGGCTGGGGTGAAGTGGCTAATTTTCCTTCTAAAATGTCTGGGAATTTTTGTCTGGAAGCAAAAACCTGGAAGTGCACAGAGCTTTCACATACACTATATGGCATTTCCCAAGTCAAAGCAAAACAACAAAAATCACCACCAACAACAATATCTGTTTTCCAAATGCGCACTAAAGTGAAATGTCAACACTTTGATGAACAGCTTCTATAGCAAAACAGCGTGTATGTGACCAAATGGCAACAGACCTCTGTTTACACGAAAAATGAGCATATTGAAATAAAATTACTCTGAACACCAACATTCTGTGCTGTTTAAAAAAAAAAGTCCCATTCGAGCCAACAGCAAGCCACATTGTCTTTTAAAACCTTGAGCATATACAAATTCATTGTATTGACAAATGAGGTAGACGAGAGTTAAGAAAGATCATCAGTATTTACTGTGCTGTGAATTCATCTCCTAAAACTTCAGTTCCAAGAGGAACACTCACTCACAGAGCCACAGTGGACAGGCTGCAAACCATGGAGGTTTCAATGACAAGGCACCTGTGTTCAGTCCAGTGCTCTAGAGTATCTTCTTTCTCTGGCTGGAGGGATATTTTATCCCCACCAAAATAAATTCTTTCCCCTAATTCAGCACCTTGGTAATATGAGCCTTGACATGATTTACTTCAATTTTCCTATAAATATCCTCTGAACATTAACTTCCATAAATGTATTTCAGGATGCAGGTCCTTGAGGATGCCGGCACAAGCTAGTTTACTTGTATTTGGAGAGCAGAAAAAAATGTTGTATTTGTGAATTTCCCCATGCTACTAGTAAACTAGACAAGCTTAATGGTGTAGTAAAAAACATATTAATCAAAAGTTCAAGTCATATTTTTATATACTGGTAGAAGAGGTTACAAATAAGACCAAAAAAAATCCCAATTGAGACTGAATGCTTGAAAACTGACTGTTTCCTGGCTGGTCGCTCTCCCTTACTGAGGACAGTCATGTCTCAGAAACCACAGGTGACAATCACAATTCAAAATCTTTTGAATTTTACTTGCAATTCTGAAAAAAAATCCAACAGTGCCTTTCCCTGTGCACTCTTGCATACATACATTTGAAATAATGGCTTGGGATGAAGAGGCAGTAGGCTTGGCAGTCTTGGGTAATTAAAGATCCATCCCTTTCCCCTGTCCTTGGTTCACACCTCATCTATTACAGGCTCTGCAAACTACCCAAAAATTGTAAACTTCTATTCAAAAAGATGTACGCCTTGTCTCCCATGAAAAGCTGTTACCCTTTTTGTCTGAGTCAGCCATGAACATTAAATATCATACAATAAATCTGCTTATTCTGAAAGCTCATGGATTTTATTACCTTGGCAACAAAGTGATCTGTTCAAACCGCCTTTTGCTGTCAGTTTTAGAGTTTTCTGTGTCACAGAAAAAGCCATGAAGAGAGGATGAACAGTTAACTGACTCCTTTCCTTATGCTTGCATCATCAGTTTCTACAGATGGGAGAATAGATACAGTGTGAAAATTAGGTCCTTGGTTGCTCAGAACCAGTGGTAGTTAATAGATGAAATGGATTAAAAATAGATTTTTCAATTTTATGACAATCGTTAGCAAAATCCCAGTCAGGAATGGAATTTTATTTTCAATATATCAACATTTTTAATCTGGAGAAGAAAATCTACGTGAAAGAAACAAACAAAATAGAATGTTCATTTTTTCACATCCATCTTCGGATTTTCATTACCAAAGAAACACCCAAATGCTGTCAATCAAAGATTATTACAAATAAATAAATAAAAAATTGAATTACTTTGTATGGAAGCTCCTGTAAGTCTACCTTTTTCTTAGATGACTGTGATGATTTGTTGATTGTTCCCAAAGGAGAAAAAAAATTAGTGACAGTGATTCAGACATCTAATGCTTCAGTGCTGTTGTGTTGGTGTCACTGAGAGATGAAAATCTCGCACCCCAGCACAAGGATGAGATGAAGCCAGTCTCCCACATGCCAGGGGCTGCATCCAACCCCCTTCAAAACCTCCTGCCACTCCAGAGCATACTTCCAGGAAACTTCTCCTACTCAAATGGCAAGGGACTTGCAGCATCATCTTTAAAATGTTGAAGGCAGCATGCCCTACTGAAAAATATAACCAAAGCTTGATCTTTCTCTAGAAAGCAACCATACACAAACGGCACAACAGGGAGTCATATTAAACATTGTGCAGTGGTTTTTGTACCAAACACAACAGGTAAGAAAATATTTTTGTGGTTTTTCTGTCAATCCTGGAAATTCAGTGTGAAATATGAAAAACGGGTAAGGCTCTCTTTCCAAGTATGATCATGATTAACAAAAAGAGTTGGAGGGAAAATTGTGAGTTACAGCTCAGAAGCCTCATCATGGGCTGCAGTAATAGAGCTAATTTATCAAAGTGGGCACAGTAAGAACCTTGCAGATATTTTTTTGAGTTTACACCAGCTAGAAAATAATATTATTCACTATTATTCATGGCACTGGTTGCATCTTTATCTAGTCTCCTGAAAAAACCAAATGGAAACCTGTTTTTCTGAATATTTTATGCCATTGAAAGGGAACTACATTTGACTGAATCAAAGAGATTGTTTAAAATTTTTATGATAAGTTTATCAGATATTCAATGTTTTTGTGATTTTTATAATAAGAAAGATAAAACCTGATAGAAAAGTGATACTGGGGTTTACAAGACATAATCTACAAAAATAAAGACATTTTTAAGAGTAAGGAGCATGTTTTTGAATGTTTCTGATAGAAGTACAAAATGTCTCTAATTCAAAAGTATTATTCCATGCCATGAAGTAAAGATTAAGTGTAATTAGCATTCCCTTCTTCAAGGTACTTGTTCAGGACTTCAGTTAAAATTGCTTCACCTGAAACATAGTCAAGGTTTGTTAAGTGTATGCTTAGTTTAAGATTGTGTATGAAGTTGCTCAGAACATGTGTACATGTTTCCCCAAGTCAAAGCTACAATCACTACTGGTTTCAGCACGCCCAACACACAAGCTCTGACTTCTTTGCTGGCAGGGTCTGGGTCTCCTCTTCCCCAGACCATCAATATTTAGAAGAAAAAGCCAATAAATTTGACTAAGAGGGACACCTTTTCATTTTCCTTGGCCTGAATATACAGAGGAATAAATCACTACCCAAGACTTAAATGTGCATGAGACACTTGTCTCCTGTAAGACCTCACATGTAGATCTAACTATTCAGTTAGTCATTGAGATGCATTAAACACCTTTCTATCCTCTCCCGCTCCTCTCTGATTTTTTTACTGTTCCTTTTCTGACAGCTCCTACCTTTTCAGACCCTCCTTTTTAACATTCGTTTTAACACATCATTTCCTGCAGCCCTTGCTGGTCAGAAGCAGTTACAGGAGCCTACCTCTTCTCGCAGCTCAGTCTCTTGCTTGGATTGTCGGTGTAACCTGGCACTTTCCAAGAATTGATTGGTCACTCAGATCAAAATGTTAAATATTTAAAGTGGCACCACATCATTCATAAAGTGAAACTTAAAGTGTTTATTTACTCTCTGCTAATTATTTTAGTTCAAGCAGGCAGACTCAACTGTCTACATTATTAATTAAACCTGTAAAAATGAGCTAAGGACAAGAAATGTTGTTCTTGCTGTTAGCAGTGCTAAAGATTAAGCCACAACTCTCATTAGCTATAACATGAAAACCTTTTTCTCCAAACTGCACCAATACAAAACTAAAAAAATCATATCAGTCCATATTTCTAAATGGTTTGGAGAGAAGATGAGTAATTGTGAAATCTCAGATGTTAACCATTTTTAGGAGGTAAAAGTAATGTTACTAATTTACCGGTGTTTGTGGCTATCTTTGGCCTGAAGTAGTGAAGACCCATGTTCTCTAAAGTAGCATGTTTTAACACTAAAGGGTTTGAAGGTTTTCTTAAAGGAAAATGGAAGTTTTCCCTAAAGGCCATACAATAACAATATAGGATATTCCACAGACAACTTCTACCGGTGATCTATTTCTTTACAACTATATTTGCTATAGGAACATCATCATTGGGTTTTGTGATCAAGACCACTGTAATGTGATGGAAACCACAACAAAAATTGACATTCATGCTGAAAAGAATTGTGTGAAAACCCGTAAGAGTTATATGTTTTCATATAAAGTTTGATAGTTTCATTGCACTACCTGAAGCAATGCAAGGTTCGTCAGCTGGTATTTTCCATGATGACCTGAAACTCCATTCCATTCTGTCAAAAGTTTCACACAGTGGTCAAGTGCTGATTTGCAGTTTAGTGCTAGAAACACTCAAAATTCTCATTTTTGTTAGACACAGGGGGACAGATCCAAAGGGAATGGAAGAATCTAGTTATAGCTTGCAAAGAGGTGGGATAGATATAAGCGCACCTGTCTGTGAACTGCAACTTTTGAGTGTTGCAGAACATAAAGCCTACCACTCTGCTGTGTGTCTCCACAGGACTCTGGAGCCTAATTATAGAGCTGTATGAAAAAGTTCTGCTTGTCAGCAGAACCGGCAGGAGGGAAAAAAATTCATATTTTTGCACATTCACAGAACAATAAAATATTTAGGCAGAAAATCATCATTGCTGCAGATGGACACTTACAGAACAAAAACAGGAAATTTTTGTACAGCTCTGCTTTTCACTAGCATAGCCAGAATACATTTGGTAGCAGATTTAAAATCCAACCTAGAATTCCTCAGTCACTGCCAGTGGCAAAATGTGCTTCATAGAATAGTAGGGGTTGAGGATTGCAGGAAAATTCAAGGTGGGGAAATTTTCCTAAAATGAGCAGTCAGGATTCCACCAAATTCAGTGTTTCTGCACTTGCTTATGCCAGCAGAGAATTTGTCTCTTGATGGTTTTGAGTCCTTCTGAGTAAAGATTAACCACAAAAGCCTGATCACAATTAAAACAAGGCAAAATGTGAGCATGTGACCCTATTGAGGCAATGAGGAGAGAGATCTAGAAGAGGCATGAAAGAGATGCACAAACTGTTACTGAAAACAGCAGTCAGCAGGTGCTAGAGGCCAATAGATTTTAACTGCTTACTTTCATTATATTTAAAAATACACTCTTTAAATGCATGCTTTGAGTGAGAAGAAACATACCTATAAAAGAGCTACTCTATACCCAGAACATCTCATATGGGTAACTAAAGTATTTTTAGGAGAAATATAACTTAACAGGATGATAGGCACAATACCTGATTCCCAGTGGTGCTCAGGTAACAGCTTCTACCCAATATATCAAAAAAACTCAATAACCCAGAACAGCATTTTGTGTGCGTGCTGTGTTACCCCCCACAACACTAACAGAAGGATTATCCATTTGCAGGTGCAGGTCTGTGACACAAAAGGTGAAAAATTTATACGGACTTTCCCCTTCTTCCCCTCACTTAGCACCAAGAAGAGAAATGGGGATTCATTACTGCATGGCTCTCACCATTTCTGCACTGCCTGGCCTGTGTTTGTAGACACTCAATGGAAAGCCTGGCTCTTAAACTCAAGCTGTGGTGACCTCTACTTTCAGCTTTGGATAAGTGTTTCTCTCTTATGCTTGTTAAATGCAGTGTGAATTTTACGTGGAAGTGCTTTTTTCTTATTCCCTTTTTCTTTCTTTTCCCTTGGCATCATCTAATTTGGCAGTTCTTGGAGTGCTAGAGAGTCTCTTTAATGTATCTCAAGGCACAAGGACTCTGACTTTACTGCATTAACAGAATACATTTATTTGCTGCCTTTATATGTGGCAATGGGAACTGATGAAGGATTGTGTTCTCAATACTTCCCTCATCTCCTTCTTTGTCTGACATTAGCAATAAAATACAAATTACAAAAAAGGCAAACCAAGCATACAAATTAAGAACTAATTTCGTGCCAGCCAACATGTGGGAAAATCTCAGGTGATGAGGAAATCAACGGAAAATGGCAATAAAACAGACTACACTAAGAAGACATAATTATAAATAAAGGCACGGAATCCAATAATATCTTTATACACTAGTAACTAATAAATTAAAAATGAAAATTAGTAGAAAGTAATAAAACTTTCCTGCAATATGATCTTCTGACCATAACCTGCCAAAGTGTCTGTTTTCTTAAACAATGAAAAAGGATTTCTTCCAATATCTCTTGGGTGCCTTAAAATCTGCCCTATATTATAAAGAAGTAAAACAACTCTATGTTTACTGTGCTTGACGCTGGAAGCTGATTTTGTTCTGTTTAATTTTTATTTTCAAGTTAATGGATGAAGTTTTTCTCAGCCAATTCAAAGAAGGTTAGGCTCAATAAAAGGTAAACCTTTGTATTTGTTTGCTGTTACATCATTCCAATTCCATTATAAACCCAGAAACAATAACAAAAAGTCCAAAATCACTGCCTTGCATGTAGCTATTTACAGTCTGTTTTTTCCACTGCAAAATATTCCAGATCTTATTATACCACCTACAGGTAGTTTTTAGATAAATTCTTGGGATCCCCTGAGCTTCTCAGTTACTCTGCTGTAGGTTCCAAAGAGCAAGCGTGTCCATTACAGATTTTGGAGAGGTTTCTCATAACCCACAGTGCTTTGACTTTAAACCAAACCTCAGAAAAAAGCCTGCTATTTTTTTGAAATCTTAGATAATACATGAAACTAGCATGCAGTTTTTGATACAGACATTATCTTCAATAAACATTAGAAGTGTTTAACTGACTGTATTTTCTCATATGCCAGCTTTTACTAGATGCAGAATGTGACATATGAAACTACTAATCATTTTCTGTTGAAGCAAAATAACAAACAGCTATGATAAATTCCTCTTTCTCTCACACATTATTCTCATTCACAAATCCTATAATCCTATATAATCGTGCACATATTGTTTATAATTTCAACATATTTCTGTAAGCTTTGAAAGAAATCCTTGGAAAATTCCTTTACCGTCCTTTACAACTAAAATCATGCTGCTTCAAAGGAACTATTTTGCAGAGATTGACAGAGAATCTTGATAATAATTTACAGATACTTAATGAAAACTTACAGAGGTAACAGAAATTAAGTAATGACCTTTTAAGCATAGAATCTTTACTGCTCCTGTACAATTAATGCTTCCTGATTTGTTCAGCTTGTATTTATTTTCTAGGGACAGACTTTGGATTTTGCATGGTTTGAATCAATCAGTCTATCTTGCCTCTACTTAGCAGAAAATATGCAAGCATTTAATCCAAATTCAACTGAATTGTACTGCTTTGATGCTGCTTATTTTCTCCAGTTGTTGATTAATATGCCCCATGTGCAAACATCTTCCTCCTACCTGATGCCTTCAGTAATGTCTCAATTTGTTGCTGATGACATTCAAATTTCCTCCAGAGATGCCTCTTGAAGTCACAAACAGAGGATTATGCCCATCAGTGAATGACTCAGGCACAAAGTGATTGATAAGACAAATAAATACTTGGATCTTAGCAATCAGTCAGTTGTGATATGCAAGGGGGAAAACACGAGTGCAGACATTTCAGCTATATATCATGTTTTCTAAATTATCTTTATATGCCAATGGCCCTCTTAATAAATTATCCTCCCTGGTTATCTGATCCGAAATACGTTTTCAATGATGCCTCTTCTCAAATATGTAACAGTCAGTCTTCCTCAGTCTGAAGCTATTTCAATGTCCAAGAAATAGCTTCCAAAGTCCAGAAAGGGGAAGAACTACACAACTGGTTTTGAGTTGAAAAGCTGTGCACACACACATCAGAGAGACTTTATGACATCAGAGAAGTCATGGCTTTATTCCCAGATTCCCTGAGCTGAGTTTTATGCAAGCAGCAACAATACATGACACTGCATATGTTACAGGGGAGTAAGAACGTTTTGAGCATCTTGCACAGCATGAGACTTAAAAATCAGGACCTTCTATCACCTCAGATATGCAAAAGTCAAAAGCCAAACAAAAAATAAGGTCGTTGTACAAGAGTGAGTAAATTATTTGTTTTCTTTAATTCATTGGTTTTGGATTGACAAAATAAATAAAAAGTTTTAATAAGGAGAACTTATCTTTTAAAAGAATGTCATGTGAAAGTCCATATATGTGTTTTTAATAAGTTTTGATCTGCATGAGGTGTTGGTAACCTGAAGAATAAGTTAATTTAGAAAAGGGGTCTAAAAAGCACACATTTCAGAAGCAATTGTGGACTGCTGGTACTGTCTTCAGACAAAATTTCGAGACATTTTATGGCATATATGTGTGATCATTACATATGTCATAGTGTTGCAGATAGTATCTCAGGCTTTTTTTTTCTGCTGTGGGAGGTGATCTTGAAGAAATCTGTATATGATCATGGTAGCATGGTTGTGAAACACAGATGTCTTCCCTTAGCTATAAGCTCTTCAAAGGTCAGAAATAACAGCAAAAAAAAAGGAAGTCCTTGAGTTAAACCATACGTTCTTTGATTCAGGGACCGTTTTGTGTTTACAGCCCTCAGTGCGACACAATCTTGATTTATGATTATTGTGCCTAGTTGCCATGATGATGATAAGGTTTATAATGGAATAAAGGGTCTTGCTAATAAAACAAAAGATCTTCTATGACAATCAGAGTTCTAACCTAAATAATATTTAGTATAGACTTGTAATGTGAATTAGACAGTTGAGGCAACTCCATTTTAAAGTGGCATCTGCATTTTTTAAAATATATGTAAACAAATTACAGTAAAAAAGAAAAATCTGAAATTTATATCTACAATTGGTGAACTGTACATCAAAGTAACCTATATAGTAAGTACAGAACTGTACCTGGGGGGGTTAGGTTTTTAAAGTGCCACTTTATAGACAAAGTTTGCATTAATTTGGTCCAGAAAGAGGGCTGTAGTACAATATTCCAGGCAATGAAATCTTATGGGAAAGAAATTAGTAAGCATAGGAAAAAGAAACTGAATGGAATTGTAATCTGCTTCTGTGCTCAGAACTTCAAATTCATTTTTGTGCTAGGCGTACTAAAATTCCTATACCGGAACAAGACAGCTCAGGAAATTGTCAGTATTTTCTATTTCATCCACTCTGTATGTCTTTCCCCCCGTCCAAGCCATCACAAGAATAAATGCAAAGTTAAATGTATAATCCTGATCACACTGTAGCAATAGGAACATGACGAAGCTGAATGGCTTTGTCAGACCAACAGTGCTGAATGTCACCCAAGTGTTCCAGCCTGCCCAGAGTAATTTCTTGGAGTGTCTATAATACTTAACTTTTGGAAAATGTTCTCTGTGACAACCATCTCAGAAGAAGGGGTAAAACATATACTGTGACTTTGTTGACTCATTTTGGCGTGGTTTTGTTCATTACACTTCAGGCCTGTGTGGACACCTGCGAATAACCAGTAACAACGGCCTATGAAAGTCTGCAGAGTAAGCTAACAGGGATAATGGATCATCTTTCAGAACATATGGCATATGTGTTCTTAAACAGTTAATAATTATTCACCTTTCCCAAAAGTAAATTTCTGTTAATCTCCTCACCATTTACCATTTAGTTTTGAGGGAATATTTGTGGGGAGAGTATTGCAGCAAACACATCTTCTGGATATGTCTCTTCATGGCTAAACAAGAATTACAACCCTTCCAGTTTAGTGCCTGAATGTCTTCTCAAAATAATATTATAAGGAGGTTATGCTTTTAAATCAGCTTCTTCTGTTACTATGACCAAACAGCCTTTTTCATTTGCCCGTCCATCTGTGTAGCCACTACTCTTGGTTGAATGCATCGCCATAGGAGGTTGGTTACAACCTGTAGCAGGAATGTCACAGTCACAGGGCAATGTCCATCGTGTACTTAATGACGACTATAAACCCAACAAAAATAAAACAGGATTCATGAATTCTTGCAAAGTGATGCTATTTGGTAAGGGAAGACACCCAAAAGACTGGCCTGATATTATGCCTACATTGATTACAAAGGTGTACATTTAGTCTTGATCAAAATGATTTGAAGGCTAGGAATCCTGTTGAATATATAGCAAATCTTTAACTATTAAAAACTGAACATTTTTCACTCACAAGGAGGCTGAAATCAAAGTCCCTGTATGTTGAGTGAAAAGTTGTCATCCTTTACCTCTCTCAGGAACTACAATGAACTCCCTGCAAAGTTTGTCTGCTTTTAGTTTCAGCAGCTGAAGGTTCTCCAAAGATAGCATCATGTTTTAACACCATTTACAATAAAACCTTTAAGAGCATAGTGAAAAAGGAAATTCCCAAAAGAGGTTTCTGATGGATGGAAAGAGTTTGATGTATTTTCTATTTCTAGGCATGGCAATAGAGAAGAGTTATCAATTTTCCCCAAGACTGACGTGTAAGTTTCGTCCTGAAGGAGATGTAAAGAGGTGAGCTATGGTGGTATAACTAGTACATGACAGCATGCATCATTCTGACATAACCGCATGGCTCTGTAAGCTTAGGAGCTAGTCTGAGTGGATGACTATACACAAAAAGTATGAGCATGTGATCAAGAACATCAGCTGCAGCATGGATGGTAATTCTAACGTTTTATTATATTCACAACATACTGAACCTGACATAGTATTTCCCTTATCACATATCCTCTTGCAACACCTTAGAATTTATTTGTTGCCTTTATGAAATACAGTGAGAAATCATCCTGAACTTCCTTTTAGAAAACAGCGCATAAGCAACGATCAGATTTTCTTCTGGTTCACACACTTTGGGATATTTTCATAAATCAGCCAGGAAATTAACTATAAAAACAAACAGATTACATTTCCTTCCACTAACTAGAAAATGTTATTGTTGCTGCTATTCCAGCTTGCAAAGACACAGAATCATTGCTCTTCTATATATATGTGTGTGTATAAACACATCTATACACGCATACACATTATGAGGCTTTGAAATCTTTAGGCAAAATAAGAATGTATTTATCTTATCAAGTTTTAACAATTTCATAATTTGCAAACCCATTCTCTGATAGAGTGTTATTGATCATAATCACTCAGGAGATAAGAATCTGTAGGGACTCCATCACTTCCAGAAAGAGTATTTTTCCCTTGTAAAGCGCTAAGAAGTTGGTAATCCAGGGTGTAACAGACCCTGAAAAAAGCATTAGAGAAGTCATGCACAGAAGGAAGAAAATATGCTGTGAAGCACCTACCGATATAGTATTAGCAAGCAAATGTCTGTTTCACATTGACTGTCAGGGAATTAAGAATGCAGTATAAACTGCGGTGGATTTTATTTAGCATTTTAGAGTACAAGAAATTGTTCAAATGATTGAGGTTGTTCTGCAACTGAAAGAAAGTGCAATACAGAAGCTTTAGCAGGAGCATAAGGAGGGAGCAGACCAACAGTGGCATATCATGCAGTGCATTCAGAGGAACTAAAATCTGTGTTGCAGGCTACAAGCAGAAAGACAAAATCGTTCAGAAGAACTATTTTTCTTTCAGTGTCATTGAACCAATCACCTCAGATGGCTCAATACCTTGGTATGTATATTCTTAACATATAGATTTCTATTATGTCTTTTGGAAAGACTTGCATTAATTATTTAAGATAAATATTCCTATCATTAACCTAATCAGAAAACTTCCAGTGTGTTGAATCTGTTCAGTGGAACAGATTTTTCTATATTTCTAGCAAATCAGATTTAGCTCTTTTCAACATACCAGCTTTGTAACAAGCAAGAAGGAAAACTGGATTTGAGTGTCACTTAAAGCATCATACTTTTAACCTCCTCTTTCCATACAGAGCTCTTTACCTTTACTGACACCCTCTGGTCCCTGTGTCTAAGTCAGGTTTGAATTCATTCCAGCACTCCTTCAAAAATTTACTTTCCAAATCAATATTTTGTGGAGCACAGAAATGGCTGTTTTCTGAAACTCCCATAAATCATATCACTGATTCCCCAATAGTTCACCATGTCAGCAACTTATTCAGGGGACCCAAGCAAATTTGCCAGTCATGACCTTCCTGTACTGAACCTTTGCTAACAGTCCTCCAAGTTATGCATTTCTGAAAGTTGCTCTTTATTATTTTCTAACAGCAGAGCTTTTAATCACACCTTTTATCTTAGCTGCTATGATATTTTTCCTCAAGACCTGTTTTCAAAGCTACTTTCTTTCAAATTCTCAACTCTAATTCAGCCAGTGAGATATTTTTATTTTCTAGTTTCATTCTTAGTATATCTGCCCTTGTTATAAAATGAAATTAAGATTCCTATCCCTGACATTTTTACCTCAAACTCAAATTATGACCTTCAGCTTCATATTGACCAACAAAACTAAAATCTACACTCTTCATCTCCAAACTATCCATAGCTATCTTCACACTTTTATGTCATGCTCTGCGAGTTCTGACTTTTTTGCATGGGCATTTGCTTTGTAAGTGTGTGAAACAGAAGCACTGCATGTTCAGTCGTCCACTGATAAAACTACTTAGCTGTTATCACCTTCAAGAGTGCTTAACACTTCACTCTCCTTAGTATGTTTGTTGTCTTCTGAAACTTTGTCTTCTTAACCACATCTCTTAAACATTCCCATAGTGTATCGACAGTATATCCCTACTGAAGGCCACTGTACATAAAACATTCCTCAGTTACTATAGTTCAGGTTCACGTCTCAGTTTTCTGTCTTCCTTTCAGCATACCTCAAACTAGTAAACAAGGATTTGTGTTTTCCCTCACAACAAGACAGAGAAGGGGTTTTGGGGGAGGGAGGTTGGGGTCTGTTGGTATTTTTTTTTTTTTGGTCTTTATTTTACTTGAAACTTTGGAGATAAGTGTTATAGTAATTAAAGTCAATTTATTAAAAAATATTTTTAGAAATTCTACAAGAGCATTTGATAGCTTTTTAAAGTAATGGCGTAGTTATTGCTAATTCTTTCAATAACTCCTGTAATAGTATTAATCACAATGAACTGATCTTATGGTAATATTGATTGCCATAAAGTACTTCTGGAGGAGTGGTACTATAACTCAGCAAGAATTAATGGCACTTTTATTAATTCGAAAAATGTCATTCAAATTTAATTGTCAGGAATCCCCCCTTAGCTTTTGGGTAATAGTGAGCGTGTAATTTATTTGTAGTTTCAAACTTCAGGGTCTCATCAACAGCTCACTGAAGTCTAGGGGAATGCTGTAACTCCTCAGAAAAAAAAAAAGAAACTGGCACCAGGTCCTTCATTTAAAAAAAACCAAAAACAACTAAAATTGAGTAATTCCAAGGAAGCATTACTTTTTAAACAAAAAAAAAGACTTTGCAAAAACTTTAAGCTACATTTTTGAAATATTGCAACACATAGAAAACTTAAGTCTTAAGTACTCACGTTACACTATGTTGTCTAGCTTCTGTTTTATGAAGTTTCTGAGCTTAATAGGAATGCAACTAAACATCTGAAGAAGCACAGATAGAGTCATGGATTTTTTTTTCTGATATAAAAATCTTAAAAACATAGTTTCGTGCTCTATGTCACAACAACTCTCAGTTAATCTTCTAGCCAGTTCACGGACAATCCACATAGTCTTATCAACTGTCCTCACACGGGAGAGGAAAAGTCGGTGCATCTTTACGTAATTCCATGTCGTCTGCCTGTCAGCAAAGGAGAGGAGTCTTGGCACTGTACTTTTCTAATTCCATAGATAACCGTTTATCCCAAAGCCAAGTATCATTCCAAACTCCAAAACAACACAACTTTCAGTGCATCACTGCAAACTCTATATGCCGGGTTATTTCCTGATTTACCCTAGAGCATTAGCATGGTAGCTCTCCCAAACATAAGAAATTAGCACATTTAAATAGGCATTCCTTCTCTGGAGTATGTATTTGTATTAAAAGCCTCACATCTCTCTTTCCAACTCATTCACTGCAGTAGTTTGCTCGCTAGTTAAATGACAGGAAGCATATAGCAGATCACAGTAATTTCTGCTTCAACTTTTCTGCTCAATTATGACAACAATTTCAATGTAAGATTCAAAACAAAAAAGCAAAACACATAAACCTGCAGCCCAAAAATGGGATCTCTCACCATTGCCGGCTCCACAGTAGACTGCTCACAGAGATGCTGCGATGGATATTACAACAAATAATCTACACACACTCCAAAGTCTAACCAGGGAAATCAGTGCCTGGCTGGGGGAACGGCAAAGACACTTACCGATGCTGTGGCACCGTCTCTCTCGCCCTGACTCTCAGCCTCTCTCTCCCATCCTCCTGACAGCCTCAAATATAGCAGTCCCTTATGGTGCTGAGCCTGGGGGAGCAGAGGATTGCAGAGTTGGGTTTTCTCCCTTTTTTTTCCTCTCTTTTTTTTTTTAAACCATCCAGAGGTAGTTCTCCAGTCCCGACCGCCTCTCCTCCTCGGCTCGCTCAGTGATGGAAAGCCCCAGGTGAAGGCATCCGCGCCGGCAGCTCCCGCGAGCCCCTCCCGGCCCCGCCGTGCCCCCTCCCGGCGGGGGGACCGAGGCACCTCCCCCGGCTGCTCCCGGGGGGGCGGCGGAGGCTCTGCCCGCCCCTGCCCGGAGGCGTGTGGATGTATAGATGATGTGGATGTGTGTTTATGTGAGTGCCTTCTCACACTGCCGCTCGCCCCTACCCCTATAAGCGAGCAAGGACCCCCCCTCCTCCCACTTTCCTCCTCCTCCTGCTCCTCTCCACCTTCCTCACTGATTTTCTCCTCTTCGCTCCTCTGCCCCGGAGCGTGAAGGCAAGAGGGCGAGTTGCCGAGCGCTGTCCCCTAATCTCCTGCTCCTCTAACCCAAGGCACCAGTGTTTTCCATCCACCACTTTCTGACCCCATCCTCTCCTTCTCATCCTCTTCCCCATCCTCCGTCCAGGTGGATTGGTTTTTTAAGATTTTTTTTTTTTCGAATGCCTTTTATTCCTCACCAGCGGTGATGACCCTCCCTACCCCCGCGCTCTGCAGCCGAANAGCTCCCGCCCCGCGCAGCCCCGGGCTGGGCTCCTGGCGCCGCTCCGCCACATCAGCCTCCTGACGGGCTTTCCTCGGCCGCTTCGCATCCGTCCATACACCTAGTGGGCTCCCACTCTTTGCCTCTCCCTAATGGCTGTCCTCAGGATCCAGGCTGATTCTAATCCTTCCTTTCTCTTTCTTTTTTTTCTTTTTTTTTCCCCTGTGACAATGGCAACTTCTGGTATAACATTTAATACTTTTCTGGCTGTCTATGCTTTTCTTTCCTTGCTTTTTTTCCTCTTTGCCTTCCACAAGTAGTTAGGTCTCTAACTCACACATTAACTAAGTAATTACTGTACAGTTCCTATTCTCTGAGATTTTTCTCTGCTTCAGTGATTCCATTTCAATGGTTTANGGCTGCGGCCCGCACCGCACCGCACCGCCCCGCACCGCCCCCTCTCCTTCTTTACACCGCGGCTGCTCCGGCTGGAGGCACACCCGGGGAAGCCAGCACGCGTCCGCCAGCCGGAATGCCACGGCTCCGGCAGCCCCTTCCCTCGCCGTTGCCTTCCCCACCACCCAGCCGCTTTTAGCCACATCCCCGCCTCGCAGCCGGCAGCGCCCCGCCTCGC
>VWZW01002332.1:312657-348571 GCA_013397115.1 Edolisoma coerulescens | reverse complement strand
CGCCACATCAGCCTCCTGACGGGCTTTCCTCGGCCGCTTCGCATCCGTCCATACACCTAGTGGGCTCCCACTCTTTGCCTCTCCCTAATGGCTGTCCTCAGGATCCAGGCTGATTCTAATCCTTCCTTTCTCTTTCTTTTTTTTCTTTTTTTTTCCCCTGTGACAATGGCAACTTCTGGTATAACATTTAATACTTTTCTGGCTGTCTATGCTTTTCTTTCCTTGCTTTTTTTCCTCTTTGCCTTCCACAAGTAGTTAGGTCTCTAACTCACACATTAACTAAGTAATTACTGTACAGTTCCTATTCTCTGAGATTTTTCTCTGCTTCAGTGATTCCATTTCAATGGTTTATGCTTTCTGAACCTCTGTGGTGTACTAATATGTGTGCATGTGTGTATGTGTGTGCATTTTTCTTTACTAACTTTTCTTTGTATGTATTTATTTTTTCTATCCCAGGTAGTTTCTGACTAATTTTTAAAAACTGACCTTTATTTGGTTTAGATTCAGGAGAAAGAGGATTCTGGATTAATACTGGAATTTGCTGTGGGTTCTTACACAACTCTGGTCTTAAATTGGCAATACTAATACAAGATTTTTCTCTGTGTCTTTTGCTTGTCTCTTATATTGGAGCCTCTAGCAAGATAAGATACTAGTGATGAGTGACAGTTTTATATATTTTTGTGGTCCTGTATAATATATGGAAGTCTGTCAGAGGATTTACAGCTCAGCATCATGTTCAGTGAATTCTGTCCACTACGGTCAGTGAGGATGAGTTACAAAAAACTCCTCACTTTCAATTCCTTTTCTTATTATTATAAGATTGCAATTTTCTGTTCCTTCATCACCATCTCCCACTGTCTTAACTATCATAGTGGAACAGCTAGAATGAACCCATCACTAGAAATGGACTTTGTCTGGATACACTATCCCATATAAACACAGAAGAAAATTGTCTCCACAACTGTGGATGGGTCTCCAGGCATAATTCTGTTGGGCAAGTAATGTTGCAACTTGACATATCAAAGCTTGCCTTCATTGACTCAATTCACAGAAAATTATCATCTGGTCATTATTTCTAGTGTTACTAGGTTACAAGACAGCATTTAATCAGAAGCCAGGAATAGTGACTGCATTAATTCTGATCTATGAATAATTTATGAGGCTCCATTTCTCAATATTTCCAAAGTGAACGTTAAAGCCAAAAGCATTTTTGCTAATTTTTTTTTCATACTGTAGCTATTTATGACAATAGTGAGGAATTACTTGTGAAGAGGTGATTTTCATTGGTTACTTTTTTTACAGGTAGAGATAGAATTAAAAGAAATGCAATTTTTTTTTTTTTTTGTGAAGTCATAAAGACTTGACTTTATGGTCTTTATCTTCCTTTGTGAAGTTTATAGCATTATTTTTAAAAATTGCTTTCAGGCACCCATGCCTGAAAGTAAATAGTGTGTAACATTGGGTTACACACTATTTTTCTTTTAGGTCACTTTTACTCAAAGTTCTTGTCAAAGTACATCTTTCTTATGAATGGCATCTTTTAATGTTTGCTTCCTTCTTTTTAATTTCACATCAGCAATATTTCTACAAGGAGGTATTTGTATCTTTTCCTTTAATATAATCAGGAATTAAGTGGATTTGTACGAGTACTAGTTCTATCTTTCTTTGAAAGGAAAGCGGCAGGCAGCTTTTAAACAGGTTAAAATTTCATTTGATTGTGCGTATCCTTTGCAAGGTCAGTTCCTGCTCTACTCCACCACTGTAAGATTGTGAGCTGTTTTATGGCACGTATGTTCAGTGTTTAGTGCATGGACAGTGGTTTATACTCAGTATAACCAGTACTTTGTAACAGTACTATTATTGCTATGGACTTTAAGCCAACCACATGCATTTTGCATGTCTGGTCCAGTTGTCCGGCTATCAGTGAATTAATGCCTTAATGTCTCTATCTCAGTGTCTGAAGTGAAAAAGCAAACAGATGCAGCACATCTTCAGTCTGAGTTGTTTCTGAGCTCTTTTGTTATTTGTTTTGTTTTGTACTTTTCATTCAGTCTCTCTTCTTTTAGGAAGAGCACAATGTATTCTTTTTCTTTCCCACATGGAGAGCTACCTGAGCAGTACCATTATTGCTGGGAGATTTCACTGTTCTTTCTTAACCAGTTGCAGAATATGAGATAGGGAGTGAATTTTGAAGAAAAGAATTGGCTGCACAACTTACTCCCCCTCATCTGTGTCTGCAACAGCACTGGAGGTGTATCTTTAGAAGTAAAGAAAGCTTCTTTTGCTCTTCCCCTCCTGTTTATGAGAAGTTCTCTCAGGTACTTGGAGGACAGTATTTGAAAATAGTAGTTTTTGAAAAGTGTACATTGGCCCTGTTTTAGTACACAGCTGTATAATTTTAGTGGCAACCACTATATTTTGTCCTCCTCTAGAACATCTGGATAGACTCCTCATGGCTGTATAATTAGAGTTATAAGAAAATTTTCTAGGGAGATAAGCAGAATTATGTGTAAATGTGACACATAATTCTTCAGGCCTTCGGCAAACATCAGAAGATTCAGAGCCTACCATGAAAGCTTTCAGTAATAGCAGATAATTAAGAAACTGAAGACGTTAGCAATGGAAAGAAGTTGCTGCATAAAATTGAAAAAAAAAAAAAACAAGCTCTGGGGACTTGAGCGTTTTAAATTTTCAGAAGTGCAAACAGATGACATCTGGTCCAACATAAAGACTGGGAGAAAGTTAACCTATTCTAAAAAGTTTTGAAGCAGCAGAATGAAGCATGTTTTGTATCACAGCTTTATAGCATGCCACAATGGTCGTTTTGATTTTGTAAGAGAAACTTGTAAACTGTATGTATTGTTCATTGAGCAGGGGTCTGAGAGGGTGACAGAACTGCACTGCAGTTAGTCAAGCACTTTAAGGATGATGCCATTCTGTTACTTGGTAAACAACACCAGTGTAAATTTCCACTGCTGCCTGGTTGAAGAGAAAATGGTCTGGGTCCTATATATTTTGATATACCCAGGTACAGGCAGTATGTTGCTACCGAAATAATGATCATCAAAGAACTAAATAGCAATGCTGTGGAATTCAATTATTGACAGAAGGGGATGGGCTGAGTGCTCCCTTGTCTCTGCAGAAGCCACAGATTGTGGGAGAGACAGGGAAGTGACAGATGTGAATATTTCAACCCTATATCAAACCCATTCATACACTGATGCTCCACTGAGTGTTACTGGTTTTGTGGGGAACTGGTCCAAAATGAAACCAGAGGAACAGGTTCTTAAAAAGCAGTCGCCTGGGTACTGAGAGAAGTAAGGATGAACTGATCATCAGAGAGGGTTCCTCTTTTCTGTGCATGCTTTGTGCAAGTGCAATACAGTTTTGTATTTTCAGAGTCAGAATAAAGATGAGAAGGGATTTGCAGATTCTTATTTTCTCCTGGCTTTCCTAACCTTATGAGAGACATGCCTAGGTAACCCATTATGAAATAAAATGCATTGCTTTTGATGCTGTGATACAGCTACTAGTTAATATGCTCAGAAAAGCAAAGCCATAATTTTCCTCATTCCTTCCAGCTTGATCTTCAACATGGCACAAGAAGGATCTAGTGTCCCCTGGAGACTGATTTTACTTTCTACAAACATGGAGCAAAGTTCCTGTTGCACATGGGAGCAAAATGCACAAAGGAGTAAAGAGTAGAAGAAGAACAGATCTGTTTACTGCAGCTATCCCATGGTAACATGAGCTGTTGGGATAGGGAACTAGTTAGGGCATGTGCTGATTCATAATCCTCAAAGTAGAGGAAAAAAAGAAAAGGGGAATGAGACATTCTCTGAGCACCACAGAATTTAGAAAAACAAGCCGTAATTATAGCTGAATATTCCAGCAGCAGTGAAAAATCAGTAGTAACAAAGATAAAACCCCCATCTCTCTAACCCATATCTGCAAAGAGCCATGAGCACAAAGGATGAAAAAACTGCCCTCCACTGAATTACAGAATGGTCAGAGTCCATGACTGCTGAATGCAGAACAGGAGTAGATACTAAATTTAGTTTCCTAACTCCTATTTCAATACCTAAATATAAATGGCCTGATTTTTTTCAAAGATGTTGAACAGTTCCAGATTCCTCTGATTTATGTTGCTACTTAGAGAAAAAAAAGAATTTTTTGTTTAAGTATCTAACAATAGTACACAGAATTTTGCCCTTATAGACCAGAGGTTTCCAGCCTACTTTGTGAAATAATTGGATACCATTGTGCCTTCCAAAGATGGAAGGTGCTGTAAAAGAAAATATTTATTCTGTGTTTTCCTATTTATGAAGAAAATGAGGAGCAGAATTCCATGGCCCTAAGTCTGCAGTAACAAATATTTGTTTTTTTTTTCTTTCCTTCCCTCCCTGAGTTCAATGGAAATACACTAGAAGAGAGACTTAATGTGGGAAGCATCCTTATCACTGAAAACCTTCTTAGGAGTATAGTGCAGCTACAACTACACTAGTAGTGAATTAAGCTTTGCATTTATTTTAAATGAGCCTTCAGTCCTAGGTGATTTTTGTGTTGAGGAAAGTAACAGAAATCTGGAACTTATGACGTAGGCAACTTATGTATCCAACAGTATATGGCATTATCTTTTGTTCCAGAAGATTTGTTACTCTGTGAAAGAAGTACTAGGAAGAACAAAAGTTCCTGTAGTCTTCAGACGTCCAGTGCCTCCTGGAATAGTCACTTGAGAATTTCAGAGCGACAGAAGGAAGAAGGGGAAATGTGGATTGTTACACAATGTACAAGACCATACAATAAATAATGTAGTGCGTAAGTAAAGCTGAATAACCTTATCCCCAAGACACCTGAATGACACTATTACCAAGTCTGTATTTGGTGAAGCGTGTATAACTGAATTTGTGAACTCATCTGAAAACAAAAAAAACAAACATACAAAAAAAGCCTTTTTACAAACGAAAACAGAAAAAGGGCAGGAGAGAAGTGAAACTTTAAAAATCGCTTCCTTGAGTCTCAGAAAATCTCAGATTATGCTGTTAGTGTCAGTCTCCCAGAAGAGCTGACAATTCTACTTTGCTGTGTTCCCTACCATGTTACCCCATGGAAGAAAGCATTTGACCATGAATGTCTGAAACCAAGAGTTTCTAGTAGCTGCAATTAAAATAGCACAAATCAACATTTCCTAGTTTACCTAGTAACCCTACCTGCATCCCCCTTTGCCCCCGCATCCCCATCCCAAGAGGATTAGATTCATCATTTGACTTTGCTTTTGATATTTTATCCTTTACATGACAGTTTACTATTGTAAAATTTACTATGTTAACTATTGTATAATTGTGTACCTGGAGCACCCCATATGAAAATAATACAAAAGAAACCTGGAATGAGGTTATTTCTTCAAGTACAACTGGAATAGCTTGTTTGACTCCTGTATTAATATGCTGAGTACCTGATAAATCTAGATATGTAAAGACGGCATTAACTTAATAAAATAAATTGATTTAATCTAATAATAATTTTTATTGATGGTGACCTGGCAGGTGAAAGCACAAATGAAGATGACTTTGAAACCTTTAAATCTTTTCTGAAGAAAGTGCAATTCACTGATGATCTTTCATCTCAAGAACAAAAAACTAAATAAATTGAACTAAGGTTATAACATATAATTAATAATATACATATACACAGGATTTAGTGTAACCCACAGAACATTAATTATAGCACTTATTTCACAGCTGTTCTATGAAAGCTCAAATAAAATGTGTCTACAACTAAAACTGAATATATACTGACTTCATTAACTTAACAGCTGCACCAATAACCAATACCAAGGAACATAGCCTACTTTGTTAATGTCTTGATACCATCTGCAACATTCAAAACTATTGGGTTTTAAAGCAGATGATGTCTTACTAGTATTGTGATCACAGATAACGCAATATGCCTACACATGCTACCAAAGTGAATTGATCTATTTCAAGAGAATTTCAAGGGTTATGAGCCGAGACAATTTCCTAAACATAACTGTGGTTTCTGTCTCACCAAAACCAGAAGTTCGTGGTGTCTTCTTCCCAATTCTTATGTGCTCAAACATGAATTTCTCATGTGTCCGAGCAAGCAAAAATTCAATTTTGGAGCAAAAATGGAGGAGAAGGCTGAATTAATATGGGAAACTTTTATGCTATCACTTACTTTTCAATGTTTTGACATAAAAATTCTGTCATTTTAACCCGTACTTCAAAGTATTACATCCAGCTTTAAAAAGAAAAAAAGAAACCCACATGCACAGGAAAAAAAAAAAATCCCATTTTACAGAGAATCATAAAGACATTAAAGAAAATGTATTAGATTTTTAAATCTGCTTCAAAAACTCTCCTAACACAGGATGCCAGCACGCATAAAATTGTGCCCCAGAAAGGTGTGACTCCATTAATGGTGTACAGCAGTGTGTTTCAATATCTGGTTCTCCTCCAGGCCTTGGTTTGGGATGTGAACTTAATCCATTCTATCTTCTCCTCCGAATATTGACTAGCAACGTCCGATGTATTACAATCTGTCTGTCACTGCAAATGTTTAAGTCATATCCTTACACATTTGAGACCTCTCTAATTCTTTCAAACTTTTAGTACAAATCCTACTTTCCCATTATTACCTCCCTGCCTTGTTTCCTCATTTTGTTCTTTCGTACTCTTCTTGTCTTTTGGTCACAATTTACGACTTCTGTAGCTTTCACAGCTCTAATTTCCGGGTTCTTTATGTTCCTCTTCCCAGAGTCCATTTCCTTGTTTATTAATCACACTCTCTTCCCCATATTCAGCCTTCTCTCACTCCCTCAGGTTCCTTGTCCCAATCTGCTCCTCCCCTCAACAGTTGTCTCTTGCCATCTGTTTTTTGTCCTTGACTCAGATGTTGTGATGCTTTTTTTTCATATTTCCTGCACTTCCATATAACTTGAGCAGCAATGATGAAATAACCTATAGCTCTAGGAAAATAAACTATTAATTAGTTCACAGGTTCACATCCCATGGACCACATTAACTGGCATTGAAATTCAGGAAAACTCTTCCTTGATCTTTGTAACTCTGTTCTGGACCATAGTCAGTCACTTTCCAGGTGTGAAACTTCCTCAGACAAGTCAAAGTTCTGAGTTGGAAGGCAGAAACTGAGGAATGTGTCTGTCAAATCTTTAGAACTTTCCAAGATGCTGTGAAACGACATTTTTCAGTGGTTTCCAGAATGGAGAAAAAGCAGTTTTATCTGTGGTATGCTATTAGAAACACCTCTGGCTTAAAACCAAATTCTGCTAAAAGGTCAGGATTTTGCTTTAAAATGTTCATAAAGTAACTGCTGAATTTGTTATAGTTTAACATCAATGAAAGAGTATTTTTCTGTTAGCTTTGTACATAAATGGCTGAATCATTTTTATTCAGAAATGTTTGTAAAAAGGTAAATAAATCTTCTACCTGACAGACACCCATTGGAGAAAATTTCAATCCAAATGTACAATTTTGGCGAAGTCACAAACAGCTTCAATTGGAAACTTCCAATAAGAAGAATCAAGAAAGAATAACTCCAAAGACACTATGAGCTCCATCTACAATAAAATCTTTTTGTGTTCAGTAATCAGCTATGTTATTAGCAATGAAAGAGAATATTAAGCATCTGTCTGTTTTCCTTTCAAAGTGTTAACATAAAGGATGTAATGTAAGGGCTTCAAAATAACTGTCTTATATTAGTCTTCTTTGTAAAAGATGTGACAGGCTGCGTAACTGCTGAATTTTTTCATGCACACATTCCTTTAACCAGGAATGGCCACCCAGCTAGATGGATGGCTGCCTTGCTGCTCATCCCTAGGGGCTCAGTGAGGTGGGATCATATGAGGAGAACTGCCAGTCTCCAGGGGCTATCGAAAAGCCAGAGAAGAGAAGATTGTGAAAAGTTCCAACTGTGTCACCAAACCAAAAGCAGAGGGAGGAACAGAGAGAGACAGCTAGCACGGAAACTGCAGTGCAGTAGAGATCGAGTCACAAGGGGGCTCAGGGACAGAGAAACCAGCTTTTATAGCCAGCCTGGGATTTGTCATTTAAAACACAGCACTCCATAAGGACTTAAAAGGAAATGGGGAGATTTTTGTTGTTGTTTTTTATCTTGCTCTCAGTTTTCATTATTTTAAAAAGTCTGGTTTCAAGTTTCCATTTCCATAAAAAAAACCAGCTTCTGAGCTTAAGAGTGCATGTAAGGAACTGAGGAGACTGATCCACCTCAGAACTCTATTTTAAAGTTCTATCTCAGAAAATTTATTAAAAAAAACCTACCTCTTACTCAATACTGAACTACATCTAAACAATTAAGTAAAGGATGTGTTAAGTATTTAGTAGGATTCCAGTTATTGCTCTGAAACATCAATCAATTAGTGTAAAGCACCTTTAACATGGGAAAAAATTGGAAATAATATTATAAAACTAACTCAAATCTTTTCTACAGAATATTAGCATAGGATTAAGGTTTGGACAAAGATATTTCTGGTTTTAATTGAACAGACTGAAAGCAAAACCATTTGGCAGATGTATAGCCCAGTACCTTTTAGTGAAATTTAAAGAGTGATGACAACATGTATGAATTTTTTTAGCATACTAATAACATAATTTAAAGGCAGAAGCAATTTGTTAAGAATTAAATTGCATACTCTGCACGTGCAGTAAAAATGTTTTGTGCCCCTCAAAATGTTTTATTTTCTTAAGGAGAGTATACATGTTAATTGAACAATAAACTTAGAAATAGCATTTTTTAAAGCATTATATTCTATTGTCTGCATTACAAATTCAAAACACTGATAGACTAATCCTGTTCATATTAGGTATATAATGCGTGTTATGGCATAATTATGTTTTAAATGTACTTGATAGATTTTAGCATGCACTTTAAATGTCATGATACTATGAGAAGCAGCTGTAAAAAAACGTCATCTTGATGCTTCATATTTATACTATGACTTCCACAGCAGTTTTGAAAGTCTGAAGGAGTGTTAACTGCCACTATTGCCATCTCAGGATAGTGTGTCAATATCTTTCTCCCTGACACATCCTTCTCCTCTACCAGTGCCAATTATGACAGAGATGGTCTCCAGGGATTTCTGACAATTTCCTTGATGATGTGTGAGAGCTGCCATTGCCCACTTGGAATGACTGAAACACTGACAGCGACTGAAAGGCGTGTGTCTTGGCTGTTAAGCGTATTTAATAGCAGCATGCAGTTTTCTGTCATCTCTTGTACCTTAAGAAGAGTCATATTGTCTCCACATGTCTGTTCATGACAACTTTCTGAGTGTCAGAGTGGCTGAAGTTTCCACATGCGTCCGCACATGTGCGGCAGGAGCAGTGAAATGTATGGGATCATTAATTGTGTTGGCTGTGTGCATGCCAGGAGCTAAATGACATTGATCAGGATTACTAAGGTGCCAATAAAAGCAAATCTGTGCTAGATAGTGAGAAATTAGTCCCACCTGAGACTTGCAGTACTTTTTAAAATAGCGGTGCTGAATCTAGTTTGATTGTATTGTGAAAGGAATCACAAGAAATGTAGTCTCAAATGTATATAATATCACTAATGATTCAAATGGGGAGAGGATTAATTTTAGGCTTTTACATTGGGTTTTGAAAAGTACCTAGAGCTTCCACGGATGATTTACTCCAGAACCTGCAAAGAAGAGTATTCATAGCTCTGAAAAATTTCTGAAATCATGTAAAGTATCGTGGAAATCAGCCAAGTACACAGCCATGGCTAATCCACCTATCAAGGACGTTATTAGAATTTTCTCAGAGTCAAAAAAGACTCACATTAATTTTACTAGTTTTTAAACAAAACCTCTAATGTTCCTATAAATCAGTTAGTAAAATTAGGGTGTATTGTCAAACATTAATACTTGATTTATGGTCAAAGGAATAATTAATTTTATATTTGTATCCTTATATCAGTATTAGTCATATTAACATGTTGATAAGAGGATTAAAACAAGTAAGAGGAACTGCAGATTTTCAGGATAGCTTGATTTCCCCAAATTCCATGAACCATCTCCTCCAATTTCTGTGGTTTCATGCAGAGAAGAAACCAAAATTGCACTCTGAAACTGTTTCACATTTCAAGTCTTTATAAAATCTTAATGACTGATCAGTTGTATCTCTAACATCTTATAGTTGAAGCACTGAGCCAGTGTTCATGAGATCTGGATTCAATTTCTTGCCCTGCTATAAACCCCTCCGGTGGGGGTGATTTGTTTTTTCAGTTCTTCATACTTACTTTTCCTGAATTTATAAAAACATACAGTATATTTTCTGAGCTGGAAGACTATGTATTAATAATTCCTATTATATATTCATAGTAGTGTTTAATGTAAAACAGTCTGATTTGGGGTATTAGTTAGGGATAGAGTCTCTAGATGTCTGTTTCATGTACAGGTTTTTTAAAATTTCTTTTATGGAGAGCTGCAGCTATCTTTGTTAATTGATACCTAGGAATAATGGTTTGGCTCTGGAAATAACTATGCAATTAATTTAATAAAATAAACTTATTGGAATATGTTTGGTTTGAATTAAATTTCTACACATGAATGTTAATTAAAATTCACTCCTACTGATAATAACATTATTAACATGTATACAGTGTACAGTTAAGAGAAACAGAAATAGAGGCAATTAGTGGAATTAGGTGTTTTCTCTAGGAAGGAATATCCCAAAGAGTAATTGCTTATATTCTCTGCAGATATTACTAATAGCATCATTAAATCAATATAACACCACTTTAGAAACACTAAACAGATTTAATGACTGGGGACTTTACAGGGACGACAGTATTTTATTTTTTTTTAATTATGTATGACTGTCAATAGAATTGGGCATTTTCATGTGGCAGTCGTGACCTGTGTTTTTCATCACAGAAACTAAATTAATGTATGTGGAAGTGTGTTGCTACCAAGTTGTTGCTTCTCAGGTGCTTTCGAAGCATTTGTTTTCTTATTAAGTGACAGCTGTGTAAGTATGTATGCTCATCTAAATGTTCTCACCTATTTTCTCAGAAATTTAATTTTGGTACTGTGAATGATTATTTTAGATTTATTGCTAATACAGTATCTAAATATTGCCATTGTAGTACATAATATAAGCAGGTCTAAATAGTTATAGTATAAGCAGGCTCATCTAGAAATGTACAAGTTTAGAGTTTTTGGCCTGGCAGGATGCGAGGTGACAAACAGCACCTGTGTAGCTGCTAATTTAGGATTTTATCTCCATATGTGATCAGACCTTAGAAATTTTACTCACCCGTGAGAAGTGAGTGTTCCCTGTCTTTGGGCTGGATTTACTCTGCAGGCACCCCAGCCTGAGGAGGATCCCCCTGGAAACTGCCTACAGCCTCAGGAGAACAATTTTCCCCATTGGCCCAGTCCTCGGCTGCATTTAAGAGCCTTTTGCAGACCAATGTGTACCTAAGCCAATCGCAATCATCACAGCTCCCCCTTCTCTGGATGCATTCACTATGTCAGCATCCAGACTGCTCCGCCTGTAATTCCTACCTAGTGTTCTTATCTTAGAACAAATCAAATTGCCCATCACAGATGGCAAAGGAGAGGGTGTATGTGTGGGGAGGTCTCTGAAGAAGACCTGATTATCTTTTGTTGCCTCCACAGACACCAGCTGAATTACTGGGCTCAATTTACCCTTTTAATGTCTTGGCTGGATGCTAAAAATGATGGCAAGAATACGCAAGTGGGGAAAACACTTTTTTGTTTCTCAGAAGATCAAGTGAAGCCAACAAAAAAAATGAATTTAATTTTACAGCCCTTCACTGCCCCTTCTGTGTTGGGGAAGGAACAATGGACTTCAGTGGCTGTGAATGCTCCTAAGGTGCCTTAGTTTCACTCCGTTGTGTTCACTGGGAGATTGTGTAACCCACCATCCTATCCACCTGGAGTACAGTGCAATCACACCAAAACCCTTGGAATTCCAAGTGTTTCTCTTTTAGTAATATCCCAACTACAGTTTTACAAGGATTGATTCTCCTGACACTTCTGTGAGACAGATACAGTAAATAAATTTACAGAGGGAAATGCCAGGACAGAAGATTTAAAAGGTTTCCCCAGAAGTGTTACACTTCATGTGAGAGAATTTACAGTTTAGCAAGTCTGACTGCCAATTCCTGCATTCAGACCTCAAATCCAAAAGACTCCTTGAAAATTAGATACTTCTTTTTATTAATGTAAATAGTGTGCTATTATTTCAATTAAGTTAAACTGGGTTTTTTATCATCTCTTGGGCAGAAAGATGTGGGAGATATGTGCTGTATAAATCCTTCTATGGATAAAATCGTAGCAAAAATCAATGTCAGGAAAATTAGGTGTGTGTGATTAAGGAAGCTAAACATGGCATTACATTACACGAATGGTCACCTTGTGCTGATAGAACAAGTTGACTGATTAAAGTCAATGTTAGGCAGGGTCTGTGCTAACACAAAGAGAAAGGTAGAATTAATATTGAAATTACTGATATTTATATATTATCAATATTCCTTTATATGCCTGACTGTTGTACTCCTGGAAGGACAAGGAAAGATGCTGACAAGTCTTTATATTTAATTTTAAAAGGTGAAACTTGACAAGCATGCACTTAGCACAGCTAAGTGTTACACAGGTTGAGGGTGGTTGGAGAAGCATCTGCCAATACTGGTGCTTGCAGAAGATGCTGCTCTGTATATATGTTATAAAAAAGTTCTCCAGGGGCATCCACCTGTCACTGGTAATGATTCCAACCCCACAACAAAACATGCAGGGAATAGAGGATAACATGATACACAGAGAACATGAAGTGAACTGAAATAAGAGTTTAAATTTCAGACAATGTACTCTCATATGGAAAAATGTTGAAAATGATGGGTAAATATCTCTAAGTTTTTACATGCAATGTACAGACTTTCAGTTATTTCCCTTTTTCACATCTTCATATGCCATCTTTATGAATTATTTTCAATGGATGCTGTGTATATCCAGTCAATGTTGTTTCAAAAATCTGTTAGCTGGGGAAGAATGACTTAGGCACGATTCCTTTAAAGAGCTAATTTCCTTCCTAGAAGCCAGTGACTAGAATCATAGAATCATTTAGTTTGGAAAAAACATTTAAGATCATTGAGTTCAACCATTAACCCAGCTCTGCCAAGTACACCGGTAAAGCATGTCCCCAGGCACCACATATACATGTCTTTTAAATTCCTCCAGGGGTGGTAACTCCACCACTTCCCTGGACAAATTGTTCCAGTGTTTACAACTCTTTTAGGAAACAAATTTCTCATAACATTCCATCTGAACCTGCCCTGGAGCAGCTGCCCTGGAGCAGCTTGAGGTTGTTTTTCCTTGTCTTGCCCCTTCTTTCTTGGGAAAAGAGACTGACCATAGCCTGTCTACAACCTCCTTTAAGGAGTTCTAAACAGTGACCAAGAAAAAAGTGATGAAGCGTCCCCTAAACCTCCTTTTCTACAGCCTAAGTCTGCAGGTCAAGGAGCCTGTTGACAGGTGAACCCTATCCATCCCCTGGAGGGAAGGACCCTGAGTAGCACTCTGGTTAGGGTGACTGAAAAGGCCTCTCCCAGGAAGCTTTGCTTCTTCATGCTAACATACCCCAGCTCTGCCTTCCTGGTTGGCCTGTTTGGCCCTCCCGCTTTTACCTTATCTAGAAGGTTCTCCCTTCCCAGTTCCTCCCATAGGCCCTTGCCCTCACCACTCCCCCAGGGTTTCCTTTTGGACCGCGCCCATGCCCTCTGCTTCTCTCTGCCCCTACCGGCCCCATATATAAACTTGGACCCTCCCTCCCTCTCGCTCTCTTGTCTCCATTCGCGGACTCCTTCATGTGCGTGGCTGGAGTAAACCTCTCCTGTGGAACTCTGTATGAAGACCCTTCCTGCCTCTTTGCTGTCGACTCATTTATTGAGCTATCCAGTGTGTGCGATTGCGTGTGTGAGTGTGTAGTGGCCTTGCCGAGCAGTTTCATACTGGAGACGCTTCTGGAAGGTTGCGGCACCCACCATCCGCCCACTGCAACAGCTAAGCAACCCCAAATGTTCAAAAATCCTCACCTCTACAACCAGGAAAGGAAAAAGTAACCTGGGGATTTGAACAGGGTTGTTCGACTTCAACTGAGGCACAAGGCTTGTCACAGGGTGTCTGAGAACATGAGGAAATACAGCAGAAATGGTCCTTAATACACAACCCACAAAGAGTATACTGCACAGAGCACCATGAGGCCCAGTAACATACTAACTGGGACTGGAAGATTAAATTTTCCTCTGTATAGACTTCTTTTGAGGAAACTGGATGTGTTTTGTCCAAGGCTTCCTTTCCCCAATTCATTTGTGAGGAGTGAGGGGTTAGCCATGACATTGACTGTAATTCCTAGGTTTGGAATTGTTCTGCCTGTGTGGTACCTCCTGGCAGTGGCCTGCAGACAATATTTAGGGATACTTACTGTCACTCTCATTCACACTCACCTACAGTTTATTTTATTACTGCTCCCACAGATTAGTAAAACAAACCACGTGGTATAGTGGGCATTTCTAGAGGACATTTCAATTAAATTACTACTGAATATACAAGTGTTATGAAATCATAAGGCATTATGGACCCTAATTTGTAGCCGACAAGAAAGTTTAAACAAAGTATTTAAAGTCACCTTGGAGTTAATTGAAAAAGAAAACAAACACAGCAGATTAGAAAAACAATCTCACTAATCTATCACTATTTTATGGAGAGAAGGGCTCAAAATAATTACTGCCTGTCTAAAATGTGCCTTCTGAAGAAAGAATAAAACTTTTAAAATTAAGTAATTGTATTCTTACAAGTGGAAATTACAGGAGAAAAAAGTAGAATAATAAAATATTTTTACTACTTTTAAAGCATAATTATGTAAATGTATAATTAATGATATATTTCTAGCAAGAAAAGTAGTGGCTTTACATGACAAAGTCTAAAATATGTTACCTTGAGTTCTACATAGCTGCAATCTGTTCTGACATCTGAAACCATTATGGTGTAATAAAATGTGAAATGTTACAATATCTACTGTTAGGTTTTTTTAAATATAAAACGAATACTAAATACAGCCATAAAACAAATCAAATCATAAATCTAATTTTTATATCATATATGCTTACTAGTAAGCAAGTATACTAAGAAGCAAGAACACATTTAATAAAAAAGTAAGAACATTTATAACAAAGTAAGAACTCTTTACCAGCAGTGTTGCTGTGTTAATATATTAATATATTTGAAGACAATATTTAGATGTCAATGCATCTCTGTTCTCTTCAGTCTCATTACTGCCACCATAGGTCTGTCGCATAACAGGTGGCATATGGGCAAGCAGCTGAGTTGTAACTGGGTGCACCAGACTGTCCCAGGGCTGCCAACTACAGTATGGGGATGATGGTTTATATTAGTTCAGTAGGTTGGGAGTGTATATAGTGTGCTGGCACTGAGCCTGCTTCCTTGGCAGGTGTGATCCAAGCACCCTGCCATATATACACTGTTCTGGGAATATCCTGTCAGCACTGCCATATTTCTCAGTCACAGGAAAATATCCATATTCTTCAAAATGTACAACTATGTGTGGAAATTAACACTCTTGCAAGAATGTCTCTGATGCCAACAAATTGCTAGATGGCAAGCCATGTATGCATTATTTATGGTACAAAACAAGATGAATGAGTGAGGAAAAAAATAGAGTAGAACCATGGAAGCTGGATGCCAGGGAAAGTACACTAACTAAAATGAAGAATTTGTGCTCTCCTAGTCTTTCAAAGGCAGACAATACATAGGACCTGTGCTAATCTCTTGTCTACTTGCACAGACATTGGGTGTCTAACTGTCTGTCAAAAATTATTTAGCATGTAAACAATTAAAAAAAAATCATGCCTTACTCTAACATTTTGCATTCATCTTCTTTTCCATAGTTTAATTCTCTATTGTTTTCCTTCTCTGTGAAAATACAGTCTTCTAAAACCAGCATTTCTTTCCCTTGCTTTCATTCCCAGAGAATACGAGTACTTCTATCTTCTACTGTCAAATCATCAAACAGCCCTTGTATGCTATTTGTGTGATCAAAACTGGATGGGAGATGGCTTTCCCAGACCCTCTTCTTGTCCCTTTCTTCTCTGAATTGATGTCATCTGCCTGGCACCTGGAGCTCAGCACTGGGGACAGCTCCTCAGTCACATCCATGTCCCTGACACTGACTTGTTTTGTGATCTTCGGAGATGACAGACCAGTGCAAAAACTGTACTTCCAATAAATAATTCAAGGATTCAAACTGGAATTCTAGCACTCATGGACCTGCTGAAAAGTACCATACACTGTTCCACCAAAAAATGGGAAAGTACTGCATATGACAAAAGTAATAGAGATGGCTTTTGTATCCTTGTCCTGGTATGTATTGGCAGTCTCATTTCTCATCCCCCAGCTGCTCTGAGTAGGAAGCTGCCTCTATTCCTAGAAAAGTCTTATTAGAGTGTTTTTTAGTCTAGGTTTTTCCATTTACAAAACGAATTTACCTATTCTGCAAGGCCATGAAATTTAGTTACTACATAAATATAATAGATGTAAGTTTTTATGCAAGAAAAAACTTTCTTATCCTCATCCTCATCCTTGTCCCCATCATTGTGCTCATCCTCATCCATATGATTATTATTCATCTCTTGTTTCTGTTACACTGTGTAAGGATAATATTTTCCCCGCCTTTAAATATGCATCCTTTATTTTTCCCTGGACCAGTCTGTTGCTGCACACAGTTTCCTTCATTTGCTGTCTGTGAGAGAGTTGCAATAACCTCTTCTGTAACAAGTTATCTTGTCATTTTATCTTTTACTATAAAATGTTTTGAGTGGATTGTTTGAAAGATGCTGCATAAAAATGAATTAAATTTTACTGCTTTAGCCTGAAGCAGATGTTGCACTGAGTTGATTTCCCTTCTTTCTCCCTTCTATACTTGACTTCCCATCTTTTTGGACAGATATTTTCCTTCTGTTTTGGATGGTTTGTTTTTTTTGTTTTGTTTTGTTTTTTTTTTAATGTTGTTTATCAATTCAGTACACAAAATGACTTGCACTTAGCAGTTTTCAAAAACATTCTTTTTGGTAGTGTCCTACTCTCATAAAATAAAATAAAAACTAAACCAAAACAAAACCCTGAGAATAATGGACCTGCAGAATGCAGTTGCCTCAACAAAGACCTCACAATGAGCCTGTGAGTCACAGCACAATTGAAAAGACACACATGAAAAGGGCCAGATGAGGCAAAGTACCTAACAGAGGACCATTCTCTTTGGTACATTGATCTCTACATTTAATTTTTTTAATTTTCAGCCCTGAGTCTTTATCCCAACTGGTAAAAATATCTGTCATGTACTAAATAAATTGAGGATTTGTTTCTCGCTCTAGATTTCTATTAATGAGGCAGTAAAGGTGTCAGAATATTCTGTGGGACCACCTGAGCAATCAAATTAATATGTATACGAGGGCCTCTGTATATGATTTTATGATTTTAAAGCTCTGTGCTGGCCTACATGAAATGTACAGGAAAGCTTCAGATAAGTACACACAGCAGAATTGCTACTTGTGGATAGACAACCTCTGGCTCTTCAAGTCACTCAACCAAGGGAGGTCTGAGAGGACACTGCTTACCCCCTGTTCACATCAGTAGGTTGGTTTCTGACACAGGGAAAGATAAGGTTTGATGCTCACATGGTGATCACTCAGACTAATCTTTCTGCATGGATGAGAGACTGTAATCTGCTGTTAGGAAGGTATGACTTTACTGAAGTCAGCGTGAGTTTTACCAGTTACTTAGTGGAAACTGTATTTGATGCCTGTTTATTAGTACTCTCAGAAGTAAAAATATTCGCAAAATAAAGAATCCTATACAAACAACATCAGACACATAACTCCACACGAGCTTATTTTTTCTGTCAAAATAGCTGCCCTCACACGCAGATCAGTGGAAAAGAGGTGAAACTGGAAAATCAGTAGGAGTCGCAGCCTTTTGTGGGATTAAGAACAAGACAAACAGGTAAATTCCAGAGAACTGTACAGGGAAAATGAATCAGTGACACTTGTGGAAGAAAGGTGACAATTCTAACTACACTCTCTCAGCCCTGTTACATACCTCTTCTTCCTTGCTACTGGTCTTTAAAGACTGTTTCCTTCCTTTAAGAAATTCCATCTCTTGCCACTTATTTCTCACTTAGATTTGTAATACACTGTAATAATAAGATTTGTTACGATGTTAAATAATTGTGCAATCACAAATGAAGGATTACGGCTTTAGGTAGAGGATGTGATGATTAACTCCTATAATAACCGGCTGTATAGACATGAGTCAACATGTACTGGCAGATTTCTGCAAAACCATGCAAGGTATCAATTTTCAAACAAAGCTATCACAGGGATTTCCTTATCCCTTTGAAATTACTGTGAATGCTTTTAATTTGTTTCTGTGTTTCTGTGTGTTTGGTAAGACTGCAATCTTCAGAATGGCAGAAACTATTGAAAATACCCATTTTACAGGGTTGCTATCATATGGATGGGATTTTCCCATTATTACCCATGGCATCTTGGTTCTACTCACTGTCTCATAGGAAAAATATGATGGTGTGGCTGTGACACTGTTTTTCTGTTGGAAATGGCATGCTTTTGCTAAAGATTTTCTTCTGTCCTTCAGGACTGTGATTACTATTCACTATTGGTTGTTCAAGCTGGCAGTGACAAAATAACGAAGTCCAAGGGCAATCGAAAGAGACTCCAGGAACAACTGGTAGAATGATCAGGAGCACAAGAAGTGATTTCCTTGATTCTTCCTGTAACAAGAAATAATATTGATAGGAATAGGCCGATCCATCAATCAGGTCAATGCATGGCTCTAAGGTTGTTGTCAGCAGAAAAATGTTGGGTTTGTTGACCATGGGATGATCTACTCAACACCTGGTCTGCTGACACCTGATGGGTTGCACCTGTCTCAGAGGGGAAAAAGAGTTCTAGCACGGGAGCTAGTGGGGCTTGTTGACAGAGCTTTAAACTAGCTTGGAAGGGTAAAAGTGACAAAATCAGGCTGGCCAGTGATGAGCAAGGGGACAGTATGTCAAAACTTGAGGAAACGAGCACTAGTGGGATTCCTCAATATGTCTCAGGAGGCGTTGGCTACAATGACCCACACCTGAAATGTTTCTACACTAATTGCCGCAGCACGAGGAACAAAGAAAAGGAGCCCAAAGCTTTGGTCCAGTCCCAGAGATTTGACATTGTTGGCATAAATGAAACCTGGTGGGATGAGTCCTGTGACTGGAGTGCCCTGTTGGATGGTTACAGGCTCTTCAGGAAGGATAGGCAGGGCAGAAGAGGTGGAGGGGTGGCACTGTATGGAATAAAAGGGTTGGAACATATGGAGCTCACACTTGGCAATGGCACAGTTGAGAGCCTCTGGATAAGAATCAAGGGACAAACAAATAATGTGGGTATCACTGTGGGAATCTTCTATAGACCTCCTAGCCAGGGTGATGACCCTGATAAATTTTTCTTTGAGGAACTAAGGGACACTTCCAAGTTAACTGCCCTTGTCCTTATGGGGGACTGCAGCTTGCCAGAAATTAGCTGGGAGCATCACACAGCTGGCACAATCTGGGGCAGAAGATTCCTAAAAAACCTGGATGACAACTTTATGGAACAGATCCTAAGGGAGTCGACTCAGAAAGATGCCCTCCTTGATCTGCTGCTTGTCAACAGAGGGGATCTTGTGGGCAAAGTGGAGATTGGTGGCCATCTTGGCCATAGAGACGGTGAAGCAATCACGTTTAAAATCTCTGTTGACAAAAGTGCCAGGAAAACCTCAGCTCTGGACATGAGGAGAACAGACTTCATCCTGCTTGGNGATGACCCTGATAAATTTTTCTTTGAGGAACTAAGGGACACTTCCAAGTTAACTGCCCTTGTCCTTATGGGGGACTGCAGCTTGCCAGAAATTAGCTGGGAGCATCACACAGCTGGCACAATCTGGGGCAGAAGATTCCTAAAAAACCTGGATGACAACTTTATGGAACAGATCCTAAGGGAGTCGACTCAGAAAGATGCCCTCCTTGATCTGCTGCTTGTCAACAGAGGGGATCTTGTGGGCAAAGTGGAGATTGGTGGCCATCTTGGCCATAGAGACGGTGAAGCAATCACGTTTAAAATCTCTGTTGACAAAAGTGCCAGGAAAACCTCAGCTCTGGACATGAGGAGAACAGACTTCATCCTGCTTGGGGAATTAGTGAGTAAGGTCCCCTTGGAAAATGTTTTTGCAGGTACCAGGATCCATCAGTGCTGGTCATTTTTTAATCACCTCCCAAAGGCACAGGAGCAGGCAATTTGCAAATGTCGGAAGTCAAGCAGGTGAGGCAGAAGGCCAGACTGGCTGAAGAGGAATCTTCTCTAGGAAATAAGGCAAAAAAAAAGAAGGTGTATGCCCAGTTGAAGCAAGGTCAGGTGACATGGTGCCTGATTCTGCACCTGGGATGGGACAACCCTGGGTGTACATCCTGAGGAATGAGAGGCTGGAAAGCAGCACCATGGAAAGGGACATAGGGGTCTTGGTCGATGGCAAGTTGGACATGAGTCAGCAGTGCCCTGGCAGCCAGGAGGGCCAAGCGTGTCCTGAGGGGCATCGGACACAGCATCCCCAGCCAGGCAAGGGAGGGGATTGTCCCTCTCTGCTCTGCACTGGAGCGGCCTCACCTCGAGTGCTGGGGTCAGTTTTGGGTGCCACAATATAAGAAAGATATAAAGCTATTAAAGAGAGTCCAAAGGAAGGCAATGAAGATGACAAAGGGCCTTGAGGGGAAATCCTATGAGGAACAGCTAAGGTCACTTGGTCTGTTCAGCCTGGAGGAGAGGAGACTGAGGAGAGACCTCATTGCAGTCTGCAACTTCCTCTTGAGGGGAAGTGGAGGGGCAGGCACTGATCTCTTCTCTGTGGTGACCAGTGACAGGATGCAAAGGAATGGCGCAAAGTTGAGTCAGGGAAGCTTTATATACATCAGGAAAAGGTTTTCACCCAGAGGGTGGCTGGGCACTGGAACAGGCTCCCCAAAGAACTGGTCACAGCACCAGGCCTGACAGAGTTCAAGAAGTGTTTGAACAATACTCTCAGGCACATGGTGTGGCTCTTGGGGATGGTCCTGTGCAGGTCAAGGAATTGGACTTGATGATCCTTGTGGATGATTCAACTCGGCATATTCTGTGAATCTGTGATTCTGTGACTCCACACCTTAGAGCTTTACTGGTGTACATATTTTACTTGGTCTTTGATTACTCACAGAGTGTATATAAATGTGTAGAGAGGCATCTATTTCAATAAATTCTCCAAATTTGTGTGTTCAATTAAATTTTATATCTTCTTAGTCTCTCTACATAGTGGATCGGTAATGAGAAATTCCACCACATGGCAAAATGCCCTGGACACCTCCTTCTTTCTCCAGTAATTGTACAGAGAGATTAAGAGCACCATCTACCACTGTTTTCTGAGGCAAAAGGAGCTTCTTACAAAGTTGATATGTACAATAAAGCAAGAATAAATCTGTCACCACTGTGAGGCATGCATAATATCAGACTTATTAAAACTGTGAAATGGTATCTCTTGGGTGTTCTCATCTCTTCTGAAATGCTGAAAGTATCTGTTACTTGGTTGGAAAAGGCAGGAATAATTCAGCTATTCATCTTTTTTTTTCAGTTAAAAGGTCAGCATAGCAAGTGGAAACTTCTGGAATGAGTCTTGTCCTCTGTCCCTTCCACTTCCCACCAATAAGACAAAATCCTTCCGAGCAGAAGTGTCCCCTCTGAGAAAAACTGTTTTCCAGGCTCAACATATCCAAACACTTTAAATTAAGTCTGTGGGCAAGCTAAAAGTCTGTGTTTCAGACTTTTTTAGCTGGAACAGGTCCTGCTACTTATCTGAAGTCTTTAAATCATTACAGAACTGTTTACATGATTTGTCTGAAGGACTGCTGATTTCAGCACCAGTGGCCATAGCCAAGGAATTTGTCCCACTCTTAACAAGTACAAAGATTTAGGAAACTTAGATTTGAATAGTTTTCCTTATTTTCCCCTTAACTTCAATTGCAAATAATTTCTATAGCACTTCCAAGAAAGAGCTCTAGCTTTCTACAGGACTCAATATGACTGCAGATTGCATTCATGTAGGAGTAAGGTGTCCAGCATGATAGGGGTAAAGAGAGCCAGATCTTACTATTTGCTCAGTGATCAAAGATATGAAAGGGTTGAAGGTCACTGGCTTCTCTATTGTACCTATTAAGGAGGCAAACCATGTAATTATTAATAGGATCATTTTGCTCCTTCTCAGATTAAGGCACTTAACACAGTTTTTAAGGAATTATCTGGAAAACTGAAAGGGTAACATGTCCTTCGCTGTTCCAGATTAGAGAGAGAACTGTGGAAGAGATTAAGCTTGTGAGGAATTATCTGAAATGCAGTGAAAGCAAGTGCTTCTTGAAAATGGCATGAGGAAAACACTGCAGAGACAGAATGCATCTGTGGGTACTTGTATGTGTGCCCAATGTCTTTCCAACAGTTGCATGTCCATGTGAGAAAACTTGGAATGTGCATTCCAAGAAAGGAGCACAGAAAGGAGCTTGATACTCACATGTCAGTACCACTCTTCCTCTGGAATAAGCTGCACAAAGTATGTACATTTGGCACATTCTTTTTTCTCTGGTTTAGTTTTATTAAATATTTGGTGAAAAATCAGCAACATCATTCAGGAGGGATCTCTGGGACGAGGATGGATCACTATCCTAATGAGTAAGAGAATAACAGAGTAGACAAAACCTCCCAAAACAAAGAAAGAAATCAAACACAAAGACTACTAAATTAATCCTAGTCAGGTATGTAGAGTTAGTTGTAAGTGGTCTCCTTATTATGCACTTTGGGTCACTCTGTCATTTAACTGTATTCTCTTATTCAACTTCTGCTTCAGTGAACGACTGTCATGGGTACCAAAGATGGCTTACAACCAGAATCCTTTAGTCAGTCATCTGTTAGAACATTTTGCTTTTTTCCCCCTACTTGACCAAGGGAAACCATTATTGGTTCTCAAATTATCCTGTTTTCTGAAAAAAAAAAAATGTTTGATTTACTGATAATAGTTTCTTGTGCACAGCGTATATTTTCCATTCAGGTTTGTCAGACGTGCTCCTTTCTAAGAAGTTACTGTGATCAGCAAGGAAAGTAGAGAAAGAAAATGAGTCTATCCACCTTCTGCATTTATTTAAAGAGACGCAATGGTAGAACAAAGATCAGAAGGCCCAATTCTACAAGACAATGAGTACCTGAAGCATCTGCTCCAGATAATGGACGCATACCAATCCTTTGTGCAAAACAAGGTCTTCTAGTGCCGGCTGCCCAGGGCTATGTGCAGCTAGGTTTTGAAAAAGTCCAAGGATGAAGGCTTCACACAACATCTCTGGACACCTGTCCTATTGTATGACTACCCTCACAGTAAAATAGGATTTGTTTGCTTTTTTGTTTGTTTGTTTGGGTTTTTTTTCTTTGTAGGGTTCCTGCTAAATTAAAGACTCAATTCTCCAAATTAGTGTTGACCTTCAGACCAAAGGTATGAGATATGATTTAGGAGAAAAATCTTTTTTTCTCTGTGTGTATGTGTATGTGCACCCACTGCCTGTATTTATGGCACCAGATATAAATGATTCTTTCCAGGGGTACAGAAACAGTACATAACAAACCGGCGCTCCAGGAGTGCCCTATCAGTAGTTGTCCTCTTCTCCCTTCCTCCCACAATGTGATTTTCATAGAAAGGAAAACTCAGGCATGTAGGTCAGATAGTTGTTTATAAAATCTTGTACCTCTATGCTTTGGGAAAGAAAAAAGTCTCCAGCCCACAACTGCAGGTCGGTTTGGAAGTGGCCAAAGGGAGCACTGACTGAGAGGACTGCAGGTGCTGGCTTGTCCTTGCTGTGTTGAGTGTTCTGCTGCTGACTAAGACTCCAGAGGTCACCTACAGTTTGCCCTCAAAATATGAATTGGTAGAAAATTGTTTCACCTGCAATAAGCCTTTTTCAGAAAGATTTATGCTCTAAATCAACTCTCTTACAGCATGGCTCCTTTTGTTGGGAAAGCTTAAAGCATTAAAAGTACGTTTTGTGTCTCAGATTTTAAACAAAGAAAACATTCTTGCTTTACAATGCAGCCCTTTTTGCCCTAATTTGGTTTTGGGTTTGAGTTTGGTCTTGTTTATTTGTTTAAGATTGTTTTTGTGGTTTCAATATTAGCACAAAAACAAACAAACAAAATTGGATTGGAAAGAAACAATTGTTCCAGGATTCTTTTTCACCTCAACAGTTCTGTAGAATCCATACCTGAATACATACTTATGCACATACAGATAAACCAAGTTCTGGATTTGCAGATTTATTCTGAGATTTCAGTTTTCATGAAAACTGTGTGAAGACTGTGGGTCATTCCACTTCATTCTACTCAAGGTTTTGAAATTTTAGAATTTTCCAGGGGATGGAAAACCTTTACCTACTCCTGTTTAACTTGATAGCAAAGTGTCAGATGTTCTTTAGCACTCCCAGCATTCACAGAACATGTGACATTTTAACATTTCTATGTGCCAAGTGAATAAGGGCAGAGACATTAACTAAGACAGGCTTTGATTTATTTTGTTAAAAAGACAATGTTGCATACACACAAAATATCTCAAAATATGTATCAATAAAAAAGAGATTGTAGATAGGTGGATCAGTCCAAGAGCCAAACCAGGAGTCTGTGAGCCTTCTAGTTTGAAGGAAGGTCAGGTAAAAAATGTTTCCAAACCCTCATGGTTGCACAAAACATTAGTCTAGGACTATTCTCAGTGAACCTACTTGTTTTTCAACCAGCCGAATGTAATCAGCAAGGTTAGATTTTTTTAATCAACCTGAGTTTAAAATCAGTTATTAAATAATGTTTGCTCTGTTTCCCCAGTTGTTGTTCCCAGTTAATGCAGAATTTGAAGTTCTAACATATAGTAAAGAAGGGACAAAGACAAAGATATAGGGCAGAAGCAGAACCAGATGCATTATGACTTGCAGAATACTTGAAACTAGAAATTTGATACTACGAACCTGATACAATGGTCCAAAACAGAGAACCCAGAGAATTGCAGACAGTCATGGCATTTTAATTTACCTGAGAAAATGGCACCATGACACAAAAAAAAAAAAAAAATTAGAAAAACCCCTCACATTTTCTTATGAGATAACCATATTTAAAGTATGAAATTTCTTGGAAAAATGATCAAGATTTCCTTCCTTTCTCTCTGTGTTTCTCTCCCAGACTGATAATGGCCATAAAGAAGTTCTCAGATAAAGCTGAATAGATCAGTCAAAAGCAGCTATTTAAAATATTCAGAATCTGGAAATTTGCTCTCTTTCCCAACTTTACGAGGAAGCTAGCCTTAGGAGACACTTGGGAAATAATTCTGCAGCTTTCCCATGGTATTTTTTTTTGCAGTGGAACGTTTTTATCAGATGGAAATATCCTTTCCCTATGAGTTGCTTTCAAGGCCATGATGTCACCTGCACTTATCAGTGAAATGTGCAATGTGAAGTCTTAAGGGTGTGTGCTCACGGATACAGGCATGGCTGTTCCCAACATGTACTGTATGTCCGAAGGACATCTGTGATTAATATCTCCCAGGTGATAATTGTACGAAGGACCCTCTGTTCTGAAAGGAACAGCTCCATCACTGAAGGTGAAGAATATTAAACGTTAATAATGATACGTTATGCTGACATAGCACCTTTGTTCTGAAGGTATCAGGCCTTGTATTCATGTCAATGAGCTTCTCCAAGCATCCTTTCCTTGGAAAACTTATTAGTCAAAACCCTAAACAGAGGTTTAGCAGGATCCCTCTAGCTGTCAAAATGCCCAGCAGGTTTTGCAACACAAAAGAATGGACAGGGGCTGACAGGGGCTTTTATTAACAGGTTTGGGACTGTGTCTCTGATTTTGGCTTTCTAAACTTATGCTTTGCAGGGCCTGACAATGCCCATGTTTTCTACTCTAGAAGACATAAGATTATGTCCAGAGGAAAGTATATACTGAGAAACAACAGGGGGGTGTTAGACATATTCCTCACATGCTGCCTGAATAAAGCAATAGTGTACTGGGCCTAAGCCTGCATCCAACACATCACTGGAAACTCTCCACAGGATGACAGAAAATTAAAGTGAGTTTGAAAAGAATGATCTGACATGGACATTGTTGACCACTTCACTTGCTCACAGGACTGTCTGTCACAAAGAAACATACATCCCTTTTTTCAGAATGACAGATTTATTCTGTAAATTCCATCCTGTCCCCAATCAGATTTCAATTTTGCAATGATTTCTTTTTTCTTGATACTGTTCATAGAATTGTATGCTTTCTTAAAATTATCAGATTTCTTAAAAAAAGGCTGATAATGACTCAAATGTGTGTTGTAATCTACGAATAAAAATCCAGTTTATATTACCATCTTATTTTCTAACCTCTTTATTTTTTGGGGAAGATACTGGCTTTAAGTGATGAAAATAGCTTTGCCACAGAGATATGTGGAGAGTAAATGAGACCTTTGGAGATGCAATCTAATCTGCTATTGCCTTTGCACAAAGCATTTAGAATTCGTTCTTTTCTAACATAGGATGTCGGATTGATCCTTGATTTGGTATGTAAATGCCCTGACCCTGCAGTGTTTGCTGCAGAAAGGACTCCACTAAGGTCCCAGGACAGACAGATGAAGATTTTCTTTTTTCCTTCCTTCATTCCTGTCTTCCTCCTTCCCACTCTATCCCCATCCACTTCCATTTCCACACAGTGCCTAAAATTGATTGCTGGAGTCAAAGTTTAGCAAGATAATTGGCTTTTGTTTAACAATTTCTACCTCACACTCAGCTCTGGCTCTGTCCCATTCCACTCCTCTGCCCACTCCTGCTTCTTGCAGCTCTCTGCTGTTCCCTTTCCTCTGCAGCTGTGCCACGGCTGGGACAAAACTCCATTTTCAACCCAGCACGAACCAGTTGTGCCTAAATGGAGCAGTACTACCTAAAGTGTGCCTGTAGCTGAGGTAACTTGTCTGTATGTATGATTTCCACCCATTGTAATTACCTTAAGACGTTAAGCCTATTTTTTCCTGACATATGACTTTCTTTTTTCCAGTGGGTGCTTGGGGCTCTCTGGAGTTCCTTTATTCACCTTCTTGGCAGAGAAGTGGCTTCGCTCAGTGTTTGAACAATGAAATTTAAAAAACCAAACAAACCCACCACTACTCTCAAACCCAACCATCATTCTTTTATAATATTTTCAGACTTGGAGACTTAGAATGCGTAGAGACTGGAGGTCATTTGAAAAAGACAAGCTGGCCTTACAATTGCAAGCATCTGGGTTCTTGAGCTATGAAGCTAGGATGTGGAAACCTCTTGTTTGAGTCCTCTCTTCTGAAGTAGGCCACACGTCTCCCATGTTACAGGTGATTTTTGGATCCTAAGATGGTGTTGTCTTCCTTCTCCCCTCCTCACCTGTCTGCAATTCTCTGTCATCCCCCTGCCCTGCATGTTACCCATTGCACAACTGATAAATATCCTCTGCCTAAAGTGATTTCAGATGAAGGGAAAAACACACCTTATTTGGTTTTCATATAGATTTTTTCATACCTTACTCTTGTGGTCACTGCATGGTAAGGTGGATTATATGCCAAATTTTTTGAGAATTTACCATTTTCTGGTGTTGTTTGGTTTGGTTTTGGTTCTTTTCTGTTAGGCAATATTGCAGAAGCACACAGAGCCATTCTGTGAATTCTTCATCACAAATTTTATAGAAGTTTTCCTCTTGTTATTTTGGGATTGAAAGATTTAGCTTCTCAACAGATTATAATTTTTGGACCCTTGTTTTATCTTCCAGACTGAGTATCCTTGTACCTACTGGAGTTTTGAGGTTTACTATAAACTGCATTCTTTTTCTCCTTGCAATATTTCAGCCTTGGCAGTTCTCAGACACAGCCTTTCAAGACAGAAAAAGAAGCTCATTCAGAGTTTAAAATATAAATAAAATAATAGACATTTTCTACAAAGCCTGTTAAAGAAAACAACTATTAAATTATCCTGTGACTTTCTTCCAAGGCTTCTGTTAAACTGTCATATTCTCTTTAGGCTTTCTATCATCCTTGTTCAACTCAAAGCTCTTTGTGTGAGAAAGGAAGAGATGATCAACATTTTTGGGAAAAAAATGCTTTCTAGAGCACAATGAGGATTTATTTGTGTAATAGCAGGATGTCAAATTGTAACCTTGCCAAAGCCCACTATTTGAAAATCTCATTGAGAGGGCCATATTCTGCAGTCTTGGAGATCTCTGGGTAACACTGGCATAGAGCCACATCAAGTATTGCTCCGCTTGTGAAAATTTTCTTCCAGGTGCTACCCAGCTTGCAGGAAGGAATGAGACTGGTTCTGCAGTTTCTTGAAACTTCTGCACCACCAGGTGTGTTGATGTTCTATGTTTGTTACACAGGTTTTTTAATAAATCAGTTATTCTCTGCAATCCTTATATGTCACTCTCTTGCCCTGTTGTAGTTGGCTAATGTTCTTTCCAGGTACTGCAGAGAGGTAGCTGGAGCTGAAATCCCATAATTCAGGTGAAAGGGGGCAAATGAGAAAGTGCTAATGGGGGCTGGGACCTGGGACTGCAATGAGAGAGTCCAGAATACGTGATCTGAGGTGGGCACTGTAACTTTGTTTTTTCAGGGTGCAAAATCTACTTCGTCTGGGAGTCTAGCTTTCAGTGTTTAAACAGTAAAATGGATGCTTTTGAGATTATTATTAAAATCAAAGTACTATTGGGGTAAATATATTTATATTTCCATTCAAATATTAATCACAGAGTATATTTAATAAATTTTTAGTAGAAAAACACACTAAGGCAAGCGGCAAGAGAAGCAGAAGGAGAATTTCAAGTTGGTTAAGGAAAAATTTTACATCCTGATAAATTAAGAGAAGAGTTTTAGAGTTGAAGAAAAACTCCAGCAAAAGTCAATGATTTGTCAGCAACAACAGCATTACAAATATGTCTGTTTACAGGACTGATTAAATTAGGAGGAAAAAAGCCCCCAAAAAGTGAAAAATTTAAAAAGTTGCAAAATATCAAAGAGATTGATTCATTTTTTCCTTCCATTCTTATAAAAATGCAAAAAAAGTGTTTGGAAAAATGTAATATTTTGCTTTGGTTTGACCTGAAAGATTTACTTGTTCAAGGCATGTGTTTATGGGCCTGCCTGTGCAGAGCATAGGGCATCATTCCCAGCCCAGTACTGTGGATTTTACTTAAACCAGGTCGACATTGAGATTTCACAAAATCTCCTCAAAAAATAGAGACCAAATTGAGGAGGACTTTTTAAAAAACAACACGGCAATTGGCAGGATGACCTTTGGGGTCATGCAGTTCATTTTCTGTCAGCAATTCAGATACTCAGGATATCTTGTTCAGGATAACAAGGTACAGCACAAAAACTGTGAACCCTGCTTGAACCCCAATAGGCGCTTTAGCAGATGGTACTATAGCAATATTTTTTTTCTTCAGACAAAAAGATGTGAAAATTAATTAACTTGTCAGTGCTTTATGATTCGTATTTTTTTCTCCTGTAAGTGCTATTCATGTGTTTATTCACACAGATCTGAACAGGCTGCACTTGACATGCATGGGAATTCTCATGTACCATGTTAAGCACGTAGGCCACTGTTTACAGCATGAGGGTATTATCATCAGCTGCATTCATGGAAGGTACTAACCAAAATTAATCAGAGTTCACAACTGGAAACTGCAAACTCAGTCCCAATACTGGAGCTCACTTCTGATTAGAAGTAGTTGGAATTTCTCAGTATTCAGTCTCGGGTCTACCTCAGACATACTCCTGTGCTTCCTAGAACCAGAAAAAGAAGTAGAAAAAGAAGCCAAGTAAGCAGGCAATCAGAAGATTGCTGCCAAATCAACATTAATTTTATGAATAGGGTCATTCCTTTACTACCAAATATTGAATTACAGAAAAATCAAAGGTTAAAAGCACTTTTCATATGAAAGTTTCGTATTTCTGTGTCAGTAAGTTTAACATGGAATTAAATTTTTAACACATTATTTTTATAAGAGATATTTATTTTTATGTTGAAATTACCTTGTAGGTACCTTACAAAACTTAAAGGCAGTTGCAACCATATAAAAATTAAACTTTATTAACCCTATGCTGCCTATGAAGCTGCCCTCAACAAGCTGCCTATTGAATAGCAATTTGTCATGCAGCAGTACTGTGCTGGCATATTTTCTCCTTTTCTAGGAGGCCTGGATAATTTGTTTCTGTTTTTAACTTTTATCAGCTATAAAGGAAGCCAGCATTTGGCATTTTTCAGGGTACTCTTAATGCACCATGTCTTTCTTTCATAATGAGTCAGTCTAAAGCTTTGTACCACTGAAATTATTTAACAGACCTCAAAAGTAAAGCTCAAATGCAGTTATGAATTTGCTGACCTTTCAACACATTCAGCAACTGCAGGCAGACTCTTCAGATCAACCACTTTAATCCTATCACATCTAATGTGTCCTCATTAAGAAATTAAAAGGAAATGCCTCTTGTTCTAGACAGAAACATACTTCAGTATTAAATAGTAATGTAGATATACCATGTGTATATTATATAGATTTGTATGTATGTATGTATGCTTATGTATACACACACATAGGAAAAAGAAAACCAGAAACTTGGAAATATGAAGTACATCACATAACTACAATCAAAACACAATTTATTAACCACTGACATTCAGGCTTCGGAAATAAAATCAGAAATATGTAATAGCTGTAAGATCTTTCTTTCACTTTCTCTGTTTTAAAGCTCTCTGAAAAATAAGTGGTTACTGTTGTGTTGATTGCTATTCTCCCTGCAGTTGCCCATTTAAATTCAGTAATATTATACCTGTCTGTACTTAATACTTGAAGTAAGAACATCTTTATTCTGCTTTGCCTGTTATTGCTTTCCAGTATCCTGCTAGAGCTGAGAATTCTCAGCTGACAAGTCTCTTTGTGCTTAGTTCCGCATAAGCCTCCAGTAAGACAGATCTCTCCCCCACTAAAAGTTCATAGACTAAATGACAAACTGACTAAAAAAAAAAGACAAAGTTTGAGTAAAGTAAAGTATCATCAGTGTTTTATGGATAAGGTGAAAGATTAGCAGAAGGAAATGAGACTTGCTCTTCAGTGCACACACAGCGAAATCAAGAACTGACTTTAGATCTCCTGTTTTCCTAGTGCCATCACTACAAGACCCTCAATCCTATTTTTGATTTAACTTTCTTTTATACTTTCCCCCTGCACCTGCTGTTCAATATCAGGGGTTCAGATTCTGTGGAATGACAAGGTGAGCATACAAATGTGCAGGGCTGTAGATGTAACCAAGATAATTAACATGGAGAGGCATGCTTAGCATATTTTTACTTTTCCTCTTCACAGATAATGACTTTCTTGCCTTTGAATTTAAGAATAGGTACTATATAGTATTCCTGCTGCAATTAATTGATGAATAAATTTTCCCCCTTGAGTTTCTTCTTTGCCTGGAAACCTGCCACTATGCAACCTAAATATGTATATTCAAAATAAGGAAAAGAATAAAGAGAAAGATAGAAGAGTGGGGCAGAAAGGAGAAAAGAGAAGAACTAGCTGTTAGGTGTCAGTTACAGTATTTGTATTCTGAATTTATTCTTGTAACCTCACTTGAAACTCTATAGAAACTTGGTGCTTCAGTTAAAACTGACCTTGGGCACTTTCAACTTATATGATGATTATTTGCTCAGAAGTTCACTAAAGGTCTATTTGACTGAGGCAGTACTACAAGAGGTCATATTTTTTTCAAAGAGGAACAGTTCTTGAACATTTTTTACAATTCATTGTGCAGAAATAAGCTTTCCATCAATATCAACCACATTTTTTCCCATATACTTCTCTTGTCATTTTTTTTCACTACTGTTTCTTAAAGATTTTACAAGAAAATAACACACTTTTTTTCAGCAATAGAATTCTTCATGCCCTCTGTTACAGTACAGCAAAGTTGTGATAGATTATAATATTTTATTGCATTCTAAGATTTTTAATTTTACAGTGTGACGATCTGGGACTAATCACATCAACAGCAATTAATATTTTCAGAATGTTTGGGAAATTTAAGTAGTGTATAGGTCCATTGTGCTAGAACCTGAATATTTATTGATAAGTTTCTGATTAAGTTGCAGTTTGAAAATGTGAGATAATCATCCAAAGAATGAAACGATACAAGAAATTTTTAAATACATCCATACTTACATACACATACATATAAAACAATAATTTGAATGTGTTTTAGAAGAATATTGTAGTATTAAAGCTGAGATATTGTTCTAACCAGAAATATTTTATCCCAAAAATAGTACCTTCCCCATTTTTTTATTTGTGAAGAAAGTAAAATTGTACACAGGAATGAAAGCTGTTGAAATACAAGGATTGAAAGTCAAAATCTAAAGACTTTTCACAGCTAGCTTTCTGAGGCTAATCTATTGAGCACAAACAAGTAGGACAGATATGTGAAGTAATACATTGTTAAAGAAATGGAAGGTGCCCTCTACTGCAGTTCAGAAATGAGGAGGCATAAAATAAAATAGAAAAAAATTACAAATGGAACAAAGTATTTTCTACAAACTAAGATATGGCTGCGGAGCTCATTACGACAGGATATAGACAGGACAAGACATAGATGGAAATCAAAAGGACATGGGAAATGTATGTGAATTAGAAGAATTCTATCAGTAATTAATGCTTTTGAAAGGAGGAAAAACAATTCTTCAGGAGTTAAAATGGAACAAGAGTTAGAAAGAAGACTCTTCCTGGTGGTGGTTAGCTTCTAGTTGTCTGTGACAGGGATTTTCTGAAATCGCTTAGTGGCATAGTAAGCTGGTGGACAACATAAAACCACAGATCTAGAATGGTGTCTGGTGTTATCATATTCGGAAAATTTAAATTTTTCCTGGTTCTTGTCAGCTACTAGTATATGGTTGAAATTGAAATTTCTAAATAATTTATAAATACTAAGATTTTAGGTTTTGTTGCTACAAAGATTGCAGCAACTATTCTTCCTGTTAATTATAGGCTGGATTAAGAGAGGGAAGAAAACACAGAAGGCTATACTGAGTGCAATTTTTCTCTCTTTTTCATCATCTGAAAGAGTAAATAGAAATTTTTTTTGCTAGCTTTTGCTAGCCTGCCTGTAGATTTTTATACTTGCATCATATGCTCCTGCATTTTTTGGCTTTCTTGAATAAATAGTCCAAGACTCTTCCCTGCAGAAGCTCTAATGCCATTCTTACATCCCTCTTTTTGAAGTAGAATGGTATGGTAGAAAACAGTAGTCCTCGTGTATCATTCTTTTGTGTAAAAAAAATGCAATATTTTTGGTATAATTTCCTAACCCTATTCATTTCTTATGATAGTTTTTTGTTTGCCTTTCAGCTGCTAAGAAAAGCTAGATCTGTAAAATAGGAAAAAGCACAATCCATGGGATGAGCTGCTGGAAAGGATGCTGAGTGAGATCTGTTTCTTAAAAAAAAAAGTTTTTAATGGAACAGATAAAAAGGTCATTGATACATGGCACCACAAAGTGTTTACACAGGTGTTTAAGGTTGTATGTGAGCATGTCTACATCTTCAATGGCATAAATTAAGGACAAATATCACATTCTGCACCTGGGAAAGCGTAACCCTGCATGTACATGTAGACTGGGGGACAAGTGGCTGGAGTGCAGCCCTGCAGGAAGAGATCTGGGGGATTTGGTTGATGGCGAGCTCAACATGAGTCAACAACGTGTCCTGGCAGCCAAATGAGCCAGCAGTGTCCCGGGGTGCACTAAGCACATTAGAGCTCCCTGTGGAAAGGAGTGATTGCCCCACTACACTCAGCACTGGTGCAGCCTCACCTCTAGTGTGTGTGCTGTTTTGGGCTCCACGATATGAGGATATAAAAATATTAGTTTGTGTCCAAAAGAGGGCAAGGAAGATGGAGAAAGGTCTAAAAGGTGTGACTTGGGAGTAGAGGCTGAGTACACAGGTTTGTTCAGCTTGGAGGAAGCTGAGGGGTCACCTCTTTGCTGCCTACATGAGGGGAAGTGAAGCGGGAAGTGCTTCTCTGCTGTCCCATGATAGGAGGTGAGGGATGTCTTAAATCTGTGTCAGGGGAAGTCCAGATTGGATGTTTGGAAAATATCTTCATTGAGAAAATGGTCTAGCACAGGAACAAATTCCCCAGAGAAATGGTCCATGGCTCTGTCCCCACCTGAGAAGCATTTGGACAACGCTCTTAGATATATAGCTTAACTTTTAGGTTGTCCTAAGTGGAATCAGGAATTCAACCCCACGGTCCTGGTTGGTCCCAGTCTATTTGATGATATGATGAAGTGTTTTCTGAACTAAATTCACTAGGGTGAAAGATGAATGGGAAAAAAAAGTGGAGACACTGGAGTCTAAATAGACATCTGAGTAACATGTTTCAGACATTTGTCAAACCCTTTCTATTCATGATAAAGAGGGAGACTAAAAATGCTTATATTTGAACATTGTTGAGAGTAATTAACATTCTTGTATCAGACTTCACCTCCTGTTCTCTCTTCCAAATAACACCTGTTATTCATGGTAAGCTTTATAGAAGTCATTGCTTTCAGACAACAGCAGCATAAATTCATCTGCTCTTCCTCAGGCTCCATTTCAAGCTTTATTGAATAAGAATAGAAGAGAGCTTTTTTTTTCTTGCATTACATTACTCTTGATACTGATACCACATCATTGCGTGAGAAAAAAATAAATTCAGCTTTGGACAAGGCCATACATCTTCTTCAATTAGTTCCACAGATGTAATGGTTAATGAGATAAGGAAATGCTTGTGCAAAGGAATAGCTCCAGAGAGCTAGTAATCTGAATAGAGCAAGGGTCATGCCTAGGGCTATTGCATGCCCCTTTGAAATGAGCCGCCTCGTCTCTCTTTTTGAAGATGGAAACATGCCTTGCTTTGAAATCTGTTAAGACAAATGTCTTTCAGAGGCTGTGGACTTGATCAAGAAAGCCAGGAAATACCTACAAAATTTATTTGTATTTTGTTGCATGAGTTGCCCTGACTGATTTAATTCGCAGCATTTTTTCTACACTTCTGGGTACTTTATACTTTGAAAAAATACCTGTTTGCTCAGTAAATTCATTGTATAGCTGAGGCTGGAAGGATTCTGGGGAAGCCTCTGGTCCAAGCTCCTGTTCACAGCAGGGTCTGCTATGGGCTTGGACCAGCTGGAATTCAATTGTATCCTAAAAACCTTGAAGGATGGAGACGCTGCTCTACCTCTCTTGGCAATCTGTGCCATGGCTTGGTACTTCTCATGGGGAGCAATCCTCTCTGCATAGCCATTCTGAACCATTCATGTGTACACTTGTGTCAGTTGTCTTTTATGAAGAGCACGGGTCTGACATCTTGGTTACTCACCATAGGTTACTGGGGGCTCTTGTTATTTTATCTGAAGCCATCCTGCTCCTGGCTGACAATGCCCATCTCCCCTACCCTCTTCTCCCTGGAAAAGTGCTCCAGCCCTCATGGTATCCATGGCGTACCCTGAACTCCTTCCCGTTCATCAATGTTTTTCCTATACTAGGTACCCAACACTGAATATATTGGTACCTTGCCCTCCACCTTTAATGGAAATTCTCAAACTTGTGGTAAAGGTTTCTTTTCTGGTTTATTTTTCTTTTTTTTT